>JASANE010030576.1:0-31987 GCA_030248225.1 Trileptium ribeirensis | reverse complement strand
TTATTACCGGCGGTAATACGCTGCTTCATGAATTTTCAGCAAGTCCACGATACTAGAATCACGATAGTCATGTTGTCAAAAACTCCGTGTTATGCCTATAATTTTAATGAGATTTTGTGGCATACCATCTTGTCAACATACATATTGTCTAAATACAAATATCGATGTTTTCATAAAAAATACAGATAATACACCGCATCGGCTAAACTGTGTATGTTACTATTAATTCGCGGAAAATTATTAGCTAAGAGTGTAGGCGACAAGTTGTAAATAAAAAGTGTAGTAACAAGGGGTGTATCATACACCCTCGGGAATTGACTTACAGTGTGGGTGCAACCTTGACTATATATATGATACGATCGCGACAACAGTGGAGCAAGAGTTCAAAACAATGGGGACATTATAACATGAACGCCGGAAAAATCATGTTCAAACTTCAAATACTCATAGTAGCACTGGTTTATCACTATATCAGTTTAATGTGACCCACAGCATGCCAATATATCAGTGAAAGTATTCATCAATTTCTCTTGAATGCTTTAATTTGCTGTTTGGAACAAAAAACTTTCATTGTGAACCTATTACTTAATATCGTGCATTTTTATGCAGTGAACTACGTTGTTGTTAAATGTATATGTAGTGCGCAGCGCAAAACAATCTTTAGCAAACCGAGATTAATAATATTCAGATAATTAAATTATTGCCTGTATGGCACTTTCTGTGCATTTAATTTATAAAGTATCATTTTAGTCCAAATCTATCAACACAATTACAGGTCAATGTGTATGCAGCGAAGTAACTATTAATTATTATCTACTAATACATGAGTTTTATACTAAACCTTTAATAATGGAGCATGTTTGAAATATTGTAGATTGCGTTCATAGCGAAATCACTTCTAACGAATCGAAAAAATACTATAAAGACAGTTTTACCACATCCACCCTTATTTTAGGTTAGACAGTTTGGCGGGGTCTAACGTACATTCCATTGTAGTAGAATATTGATTACAAACGTGTTCACTCCATAGGCGCAAATCCCTTGGAGGAGCGGGGCAAAGGACGCGTCCACCCCCCATTATTTTCACAAAAATATATTTTATATCTATTCTACTTGTGTATGCAAACACCTATTCGTTCCCCCAAAATTGTATTGCCTCCAATGTTAATGATGGATTTGCGACAATGGTTCACTGTACAATACACTCCACTATATTTACTAAAGGTCGGAGAGTTCCGAGCAACTCCGAACATTGGGTTTAATTTAATTGTGATTTGAAAAAAAAAACGAAAATCCTAATTCCAGATCTTGATTCCTAGCTAATAAAAATCATGTATTAATCATAACAACATATAATTCATAAATTAATTGTGGAGATACATATGGAATACTGAATACTCTCGAAAAACAGATATACACCGTACAAATAATTATCGTTCTCTTTACCGTTAGGTAATAGAAGACATTAAATTAGCAAAAATGGTGGTTTCAACCCTGTAATTGCTGACCTGTAAGATGAGAATGCCTGCATACTATGTTACGTTGTAGGCACGGATAGGCCTCACATATAATCATACATAGACTGTAATAGGTTCTATATTAAATTGGATACACCATCAAATGTACAAAATCGGAAATAAAAATTTTGATGTTTTAAAAAATTACCGAAATAGATTGCAAAGCTAGTGCTCATGATATTTACGTTATATAATACATATAATTTATGAAAGTTTGTTACAACTCCAATAATTCAGCAATGGTTCGACGTATTTGGCTTAATTTTTTCTGTTGAGTGCGTTTAAAGCTCAATTTTTTGTATATGACCTCGGCTATTCGGGGCCAAGGTTCAAACATTACCATGTTTCAGGTTATTATAAGCCCGTTTTCTAAATTTATCATTTGTAGCGACAAGCGAACCGTTTTAGCTCAAATTTTTACAGCTAATCTGCCCTTAGATGGCTTGCCTGGAAACAATATATGCACTAGTACGAGGAAAGTCATAACCGACTAAATTATTTTTTAGTGTCAAGTTCAAGAAAATCTTGTTGGGGCTTTTCGGCTGATAGATAGGTCTCAAACGTTATCTAAAAGCAGTTAATATACCATTTGATTCGCATTGAGTCGGCTCATACGTTCCCAGACATAATGATCACGTTAGGTTTATATGTGATGCATCATCCCACTATCAATGCTACCCAAAATTTTTGTTACAGTTAGCATAAAGTTATTAAAGTAATACATATAATATAGAATTATACTAATGCTACAAACCCAACTGTATTAGCGCAGTATCTAGTTATATATCCTGATTTGAAAGATTTATCTCGTGAACATAGCTTAAATTTGCATTAAATGGGATTGTTGTAATATGAAACTTGTTTTTTTTTGTTTTTCTAAAAATTATGCAGTCCAATGAGTGGTAATGTTTCCGCTTGATACATGATTGCTTGGCTTAAATACTGAAAATGTCTGCCCTGATCCAGTCCATAGTTGACGATGATTTATTTGATAAACTAACATTGTTTTTTACTAACAATATAAATATGTGCCTACAAGCCAAGACCAGATAGCAACTGTTGATCTACCTTTCCACTATTTTCCACAAGACCAAGACTGCAAGCGCCCTCTCTACCTAAACTAGTAGATCGAAGTTGCGTCCAATATTTACAGAATTAGTTGTTCAGCCAACGTTTCGGAAACAAAAAATCATAATCCCACAAGACCAAGACTGCAAGCGCCCTCTCTACCTAAACTAGTATATATTATTTGCGTCCAATATTTACATAATTAGTTGTTCATCCAACGTTTCTGAAACAAAAAATCATGATCCCACAAGACCAAGACTGCAAGCGCCCTCTCTACCTAAACTAGTAGATCGAAGTTGCGTCCAATATTTACAGAATTAGTTGTTCAGCCAACGTTTCGGAAACAAAAAATCATGATCCCACAAGACCAAGACTGCAAGCGCCCTCTCTACCTAAACTAGTAGATCGAAGTTGCGTCCAATACTTTACAGAGTTGCCAGTTCGAAACAAAACGCTCAAACCAATAAGGCCTCTCACCAAACGAATCAATGCTCCAAATTTACAATTAGTTGTTCAGCCAACGTTTCGGAAACAAAAAATCATGATCCCACAAGACCAAGACTGCAAGCGCCCTCTCTACCTAAACTAGTAGATTGAAAATGCCGCCAAAGTTTAAAGAATTAGTTGTTCAGCCAACGTTTCGGAAAGGGGTGTTGTTGGACAAAAAATCATGATCCCACAAGACCACAGACTGCATCGCCTTGCGTCCAACTATAGTCCTGCGTTCGGCCCCGCCCGCGCCCCCCCGCGCGGTCGCCGTTCGGCCCCTGCGCGCCCCCGGCCCCGCCTTTTACAGAATTAGTTGTTCAGCCAACGTTTCGGAAACAAAAAATCATGATCCCACAAGACCAAGACTGCAAGCGCCCTCTCTACCTAAACTAGTAGATCGAAGTTGCGTCCAATATTTACAGAATTAGTTGTTCAGCCAACGTTTCGGAAACAAAAAATCATGATCCCACAAGACCAAGACTGCAAGCGCCCTCTCTACCTAAACTAGTAGCATTGCGTCCAATATTTACAGAATTAGTTGTTCAGCCAACGTTTCGGAAACAAAAAATCATGATCCCAAAGACCAAGACTGCAGCGCCCTCTCTACCTAAACTAGAAGATCGAAGTTGCGTCCAATATTTACAGAATTAGTTGTTCAGCCAACGTTTCGGAAACAAAAAATCATGATCCCACAAGACCAAGACTGCAAGCGCCCTCTCTACCTAAACTAGTAGATCGAAGTTGCGTCCAATATTTACAGAATTAGTTGTTCAGCCAACGTTTCGGAAACAAAAAATCATGATCCCACAAGACCAAGACTGCAAGCGCCCTCTCTACCTAAACTAGTAGATCGAAGTTGCGTCCAATATTTACAGAATTAGTTGTTCAGCCAACGTTTCGGAAACAAAAAATCATGATCCCACAAGACCAAGACTGCAAGCGCCCTCTCTACCTAAACTAGTAGATCGAAGTTGCGTCCAATTAATTGTTTGAAAAAGAGACCACAAGACCAAGACTGCAAGCGCCCTCTCTACCCCCAAAACTAGTAGATCTAAGTCGCGCCCAATATTTACAGAATTAGTTTTTAAGCCACAGTTTCGGAAACAAAAAATCATGATCCCACAAGACCAAGACTGCAAGCGCCCTGTCTACCTAAACTAGTAGATCGAAGTTGCGTCCAATATTTACAGAATTAGTTGTTCAGCCAACGTTTCGGGAACAGAAGATCATCCTCCCGCAAGACCAAGACTGCAAGCGCCCTATCTACCTAAAATAGTAGATAGAAGATGCGTCCAATATTTACCGAATAAGTTGTACAGCAAACATTTAGGATACAAAAAATCATGATCCTCACGCGCCCCTCCCACCGAGACGAAGCGCGCCAAAACCGGGAGTTGCAGCCACGTCGAACAAAAACAAGACAAGACCAAGACTGCAAGCGCCCTCTCTACCTAAACTAGTAGATCGTAGTTGCGTCCTATATTTACAGAATTAGTTGTTCAGCCAACGTTTCGGAAACAAAAAATCATGATCCCACAAGACCAAGACTGCAAGCGCCCTCTCTACCTGAAACTAGTAGATCGAAGTTGCGTCCAGTTGTTTAGCCGTTTTGTAAATATGATCCAAGACAGATGCAAGCGCGTCTCCTACCTAAAGTAGATCGAAAGTTCCAATATTTACAGAATTAGTTGTTCAGCCAACGTTTCGGAAACGAAAAAAAAAAATCATGATCCCACAAGACCAAGACTGCAAGCGCCCTCTCCCCCCCCCCTCTTACCTAAACTAGTAGATCGAAGTCGCGTCCAATATTTACAGAATTAGTTGTTCAGCCAACGTTTCGGAAACAAAAAATCATGATCCCACAAGACCAAGACTGCAAGCGCCCTCTCTACCTAAACTAGTAGATCGAAGTCGCGTCCAATATTTACAGAATTAGTTGTTCAGCCAACGTTTCGGAAACAAAAAATCATGATCCCACAAGACCAAGACTGCAAGCGCCCTCTCTACCTAAACTAGTAGATCGAAGTCGCGTCCAATATTTACAGAATTAGTTGTTCAGCCAACGTTTCGGAAACAAAAAATCATGATCCCACAAGACCAAGACTGCAAGCGCCCTCTCTACCTAAACTAGTAGATCTGAGAAGAAAATCATATTGCGTCCAATATTTACAGAATTAGTTGTTCAGCCATCGTTTCGGAAACAAAAAATCATGATCTCACAAGACCAAGACTGCAAGCGCCCTCTCTACCTAAACTAGTAGATCGAAGTTACGTCCAATATTTACAGAATTAGTTGTTCAGCCAACGTTTCGGAAACAAAAAATCATGATCCCACAAGACCAGGACTGCAATGCGCCCTCTCTATTTGCCTAAACTAGTAGATTCGAAAGTCGCATGTTTCTTAGAGAATTAGTTGTTCAGCCAACGTTTCGGAAACTAAAAAATCATGATCCCACAAAGCGACCAAGACTGCAAGCGCCCTCACTCTACCTAAACTAGTAGATCCATGCTTCCAGAATATTGACAGATAAATTAGTCAAGTCAGCCAGTTTCGGAAAAAAGTTCATGATCAAGACAGATGCAGCGCCCTCTCTACTAAGTATAGATTGAGCTCTCGTTCAGTCTGATTGTTGTTAGCAGTTTGGAAAATTATCATAATGGCGTCTCTTATAAATGAAGTTGCGTCCAATATTTACAGAATTAGTTGTTCAGCCAACGTTCATCTTCCCCCCCTGCGCGCCCTCTCTCTCTGTCTGTTGTTTTTTTTTTGTTTCGGAAACAAAAAATCATGATCCCACAAGACCAAGAAGACTGCAAGCGCCCTCTCTAAATAGTAGATCAGTTGCGTCATTTAAATTGTTGTTAGAGTTTTGAAATTTCTTGGTTTCCTAAACTAGTAGGTCGGAGTCGGCCCCATTTTTTACAGAATTAGTTGTTCAGCCAACGTTTCGGAAACAAAAAATCATGATCCCACAAGTACCAAGACTGCAAGCGCCCTCTCTACCTAAACTAGTAGATCGAAGTTGCGTCCAATATTTACAGAATTAGTTGTTCAGCCAACGTTTCGGAAACAAAAAATCATGATCCCACAAGACCAAGACTGCAAGCGCCCTCTCTACCTAAACTAGTAGATCGAAGTCGCGTCCAATATTTATTCAGGAGCGACAACCGCCGCCCCCCCACTAGCCAACGTTTCGGAAACAAAAAATCATGATCCCACAAGACCAAGACTGCAAGCGCCCTCTCTACCTAAACTAGTAGATCGAAGTTGCGTCCAATATTTACAGAATTAGTTGTTCAGCCAACGTTTCGGAAACAAAAAATCATGATCCCACAAGACCAAGACTGCAAGCGCCCTCTCTACCTAAACTAGTAGATCGAAGTTGCGTCCAATATTTACAGAATTAGTTGTTCAGCCAACGTTTCGGAAACAAAAAATCATGATCCCACAAGACCAAGACTGCAAGCGCCCTCTCTACCTAAACTAGTAGATCGAAGTTGCGTCCAATATTTACAGAATTAGTTGTTCAGCCAACGTTTCGGAAACAAAAAATCATGATCCCACAAGACCAAGACTGCAAGCGCCCTCTCTACCTAAACTAGTAGATCGAAGTTGCGTCCAATATTTACAGAATTAGTTGTTCAGCCAACGTTTCGGAAACAAAAAATCATGATCCCACAAGACCAAGACTGCAAGCGCCCTCTCTACCTAAACTAGTAGATCGAAGTTGCGTCCAATATTTACAGAATTAGTTGTTCAGCCAACGTTTCGGAAACAAAAAATCATGATCCCACAAGACCAAGACTGCAAGCGCCCTCTCTACCTAAACTAGTAGATCGAAGTTGCGTCCAATATTTACAGAATTAGTTGTTCAGCCAACGTTTCGGAAACAAAAAATCATGATCCCACAACCAAGACTGCAAGCGCCCTCTCTACCTAAACTAGTAGATCGAAGTTGCGTCCAATATTTACAGAATTAGTTGTTCAGCCAACGTTTCGGAAACAAAAAATCATGATCCCACAAGACCAAGACTGCAAGCGCCCTCTCTACCTAAACTAGTAGATCGAAGTTGCGTCCAATATTTACAAATTAGTTGTTCAGGCCAACGTTTCGGAAACAAAAAATCATGATCCCACAAGACCAAGACTGCAAGCGCCCTCTCTACCTAAACTAGTAGATAAACGATAAGATGCCTCCAATATTTACAGAATTAGTTGTTCAGCCAACGTTTCGGAAACAAAAAATCATGATCCCACAACACCAAGACTGCAAGCGCCCTCTCTACCTAAACTAGTAGATCGAAGTTGCGTCCAATATTTACAGAATTAGTTGTTCAGCCAACGTTTCGGAAAAACAAAAAATCATGATCCCACAAGACCAAGACTGCAAGCCCCCTCTCTACCTAAACTACAAAGAGCAGAAACAAAAAACACAAGCGGGAGGGGGGCGGCGTAGATCGAAGTTGCGTCCAATATTTACAGAATTAGTTGTTCAGCCAACGTTTCGGAAACAAAAAAATCATGATCCCACGCGCCTCCCTACCGTCGGGTGAAACGCGATATCGAATCATGTAGACCTTGAAAAAAAACATGTGCCAGAGCAGCGAAGCGCTCTCTATCTAACTAATAGATGAAGTGCGTGTGTCAGAATAGTGTCAGCACGTTCGGAACGAAAATCATGATCCCCACCACGAGCGCCTCCCCGACCCGGGCCGGCCCCGCGCCGCGGCACGGGCGCCCCCCCACCCAAGACCAAGACTGCAAGCCCCCTCTCTACCTAAACTAGTAGATCGAAGTTGCGTCCAATATTTACAGAATTAGTTGTTCAGCCAACGTTTCGGAAACAAAAAATCATGATCCCACAAGACCAAGACTGCAAGCGCCCTCTCTACCTAAACTAGTAGATCGAAGTTGCGTCCAATATTTACAGAATTAGTTGTTCAGCCAACGTTTCGGAAACAAAAAATCATGATCCCACAAGACCAAGACTGCAAGCGCCCTCTCTACCTAAACTAGTAGATCGAAGTTGCGTCCAATATTTACAGAATTAGTTGTTCCGCCAACGTTTCGGAAACAAAAAATCATGATCCCACAAGACCAAGACTGCAAGCGCCCTCTCTACCTAAACTAGTAGATCGAAGTTGCGTCCAATATTTACAGAATTAGTTGTTCAGCCAACGTTTCGGAAACAAAAAATCATGATCCCACAAGACCAAGACTGCAAGCGCCCTCTCTACCTAAACTAGTAGATCGAAGTTGCGTCCAATATTTACAGAATTAGTTGTTCAGCCAACGTTTCGGAAACAAAAAATCATGATCCCACAAGACCAAGACTGCAAGCGCCCTCTCTACCTAAACTAGTAGATCGAAGTTGCGTCCAATATTTACAGAATTAGTTGTTCAGCCAACGTTTCGGAAACAAAAAATCATGATCCCACAAGACCAAGACTGCAAGCGCCCTCTCTACCTAAACTAGTAGATCGAAGTTGCGTCCAATATTTACAGAATTAGTTGTTCAGCCAACGTTTCGGAAACAAAAAATCATGATCCCACAAGACCAAGACTGCAAGCGCCCTCTCTACCTAAACTAGTAGATCGAAGTTGCGTCCAATATTTACAGAATTAGTTGTTCAGCCAACGTTTCGGAAACAAAAAATCATGACAAATATCATCTGTACTGTACATCTAACGTGAGATTATGGCAAGAATAAACGGTAAATATGTTCGATGATACGTTCTTCAGAAAGGCTTTGCCATCAACTATTGACGATTTTTAATTTCATGTAACAGTCACTGTAACGTATTCTCGGCATGTAATGAATGTTGTGTGTTTGAATGCGACGTTCGCTCTCATAAACACTTATCGAAAACAGGTGACGTTGGAGAATAATAGTTGGAGAATAATATATATTACAACATAGAATCATTTTAAAGCGACGCAGTCTTAATTGTTACAATAGTATTATCATCCCAGTGTTAAATGCTGAAATATTTATTCAGATCGAGGATTACCAGACGACATATGTGTACAAAATTTTGCAACGAATGGACGGAACACAATAGTGCACTGAACACCATGTGGAATGAAGCTGCCAATGTGATATGATCTGGGGTTTTCGACGAGTTTACTGTTGTAACATTTTTGTCTTATCGTAGGCAACGGTGTCTGGCAAATTATGATCATATGGAGCTGTGTTTAGCTGCAATAGTAAGCTAATCGCACTAAAGAAAACGTTTTAAATCGTATTAACGATTCAATCTAATTTATCAATTTTTCACAGCCTAACAATTTGTTCATATCGACAGCAGCTGACAGGAGGGTGGAGCTCCAAATACGAATTTACCTGTGCTTCTAACGTTAACGACTGTAACAAACCATACGAGCAAATTGTTTTGTATATATTGCTTTGTGTGTTTGTTCGTTGGTTATTTTAAACCAAACATTGTGCGGGCTGAAATGTGTCTTTTACTATTTTGGTAACCTGATACGGAGTTTCTTAAAACAATTCACACATAAAATTCAAAAAAATCGAACTATACTTTAAACTATACACTTTATACTGTATAATATTTCGATTTGTATAGTCAATCCATATCTCAAAAAAATTTCATAATATTTGTTAGAAATCATCGAGATAGACAGGGTAAAATGAAAGAACGGGCACTGAGTCATGATATTTACAGTTTGTTAACGGTTTGAATATTTGTCCCAAAATGTAGCAATTTATTGCTGAAATTATTATATAATTTGGAATAGTTATGGCATTTTTTGTGTAATTGCTTAAGTCTCTGGTTGTGAGATTCATTTGCAAGTTTATAAGCGCTGCTACAGCTTTATACATTATGTTGTTATTTGCTAGACTAGTTGTTACTTACAAAATAAAGACCATAACTTTTCACGCTGTTCATAAATATTTCATATGTTATGTATCTGTCATGTTTTGCATATCTGCAGTGTGAAACCTAGTTATATCCAGGCAGTTAGTATAAGAAAACTAAAAAAACAAGTTTACGCTACCGACCCTTATAATGCGTGAGCGTACAGCGACGCTCACATTACTTGTGATATGATCTAATAGCTCATGAGCAGTTTAATAGAACCCGAATCACGGATCATTTAAATTTTTGTTTCAATACTTACTAGAGATGAGAATGAACCGAATTTTTAAACCTGTTTGAAATCGATGACGTCCGAACAGCTCGGTGTTTCCCAGACTTCAGTAATGCCCTTAGCGTTTGTATTCAGATGTCGGCTTGCTATGCCTGGGGAATCCTGTGGGGCATATGAGGTCGGGTGCTGAAATATAGCTCTCTATATAAAAGTTTAACAGGAAAAGTGCATAGGGCGGTGTGGAGAGCCGTCGGCATGATTTGATAAGTCGTATATAAAGGAAAAGGTATAGGGCAGTGTGGAGAGCCGTCGGCATGATTTAATAAGTGATATATAAAGGAAAAGGGCATAGGGCAGTGTGGAGAGCCGTCGGGATGATTTAATAAGTGGTATATAAAGGAAAAGGGCATAGGGCAGTGTGGAGAGCCGTCGGCATGATTTAATAAGTGGTATATAAATGAAAAGGGCATAGGGCAGTGTGGAGAGCCGTCGGCATAATTTAATAAGTGGTATACAAAGGAAAATGGCATAGGGCGGTGTGGAGAGCCTTCGGCATGATTTAATAAGTGGTATATAAAGGAAAAGTGCATAGGGCAGTGTGGAGAGCCGTCGGCATGATTCAATAAGTGGTACATAACGGAAAAGTGCAAAGAGCAGTGTGGAGAGCCGTCGGCATGATTTAATAAGTGGTATATAAAGGAAAAGTGCATATGGCAGTGTGGAGAGGCGTCGGCATGATTTAATAAGTGGTATATAAAGGAAAAGGGCATAGGGCAGTGTGGAGAGCCGTCGGCATGATTTAATAAGTGGTATATAAAGGAAAAGGGCATAAGGCAGTGTGGAGAGCCGTCGGCATGATTTAATAAGTGGTATATAAAGGAAAAGTGCATAGAGCAGTGTGCAGAGTCGTCTGCATGATTTAATAAGTGGCATATAAAGAAAAAGAGCATAGGGCAGTGTGGAGAGCCGTCGGCATGATTTAATAAGTGGTATATAATATGAAAATAATGTGAAATGGCGGCGACTGAAATTTCTTAAAGCAAACCCAAGGTTGTGGAACTGCACCATAAATTATTATTGGTATCTGCTAGCGAAAAGCTAAAACTGAAGGTATATTTGTGCATGTCAGATGTTAACCATTCGTAAAAAAATTAAACCGAAATATCATGTGTCAAATTCAACGCTTAAGTACTGACTGCTATTCTTCTTCAACTGCTAGCTAAATAGTAAAATGACAGATATATTTGTGCATTTCACATGTTAACAATTTGTAAAAATTATTAGGAAAACTCCAGTGTCAAATTCATACATAAGTTCTATCTGCTATTCATCATCTACAAGGATAAGTGGAGCTTGTTCGGATAACATATTTTTAAAATGGAAACGCTATATTGAAGTGTTGTAATATGTTGTGGTAACACAGAGCGTAGAACATAGGCGCAAGCATAATTTTACTCTTTTGTGTTTCGACTAACGGGCGTTTAGTCTCCGGGGAGGGCGGCCAATACATGGTCATGAATAGTCGAGGCGGGGCCAAAAGCCCATTTTGTATCCCTGTTTACAGACTACCGCCAAGGTTCACTCATTGTTTATATACTGTTATGTGATCATTCTTCCTAGCACAGAGCATTCAACATACATTCCGTACGCATAAAGCAGTACATAATTTTACTCTTTTTTCGGCCAACGGGCGTGTAGGCTCCTGGGAAGGCCAATACATGGCCATAAATAGTCTGGGTAAGGCCAAAAGCCAAAGTGTTCGTATCCCTATTTACAGAGTACTGCCATTGTTCACTCATTGCCTATATAATGTTATGTGATCTCTATACCTAGTAAACAATCACGATAAATACTTCCAGTGACCTTAATAATTAATTCGACTGGGTTGAAAGGCCGTTGTTTTCGTTTGTCTTAGCTTCGCTGCTAATGAATAAATTGAACCAAACACCTAAGTACTGTGTATTTGTACTGACACTGAACCTAAGTTCTAAGTGCCGGCACTAAGCACTAATGCTGTTGAAGACCAGGAATAAAGACTAAGTCGTCACACGCGAAGCCGTTTTTCAAGCTATTACAATATATACCACTCACCTATATAGTGCTGATTTGACAATATTCTTTTGTAGAAATATAATTAGATTTTGTACTTTTCCAAACTGAGTTGTTACTACGGACAACATAAAGAAATTTCACGCGCCGGCTGATTATGTTAAGCTGGTCCTTAAGGTGCCAAACCTTTCGCCCAAATTTTGAGTTCAAAATTTGAGCTTGAAATTTGATCAAATGTTTTTCTAAGTTTACTCAAAATTTAACTATTAAAAACATGACAAATCACCATGTTTCAAAATTTAGGTTCAAATTTTGAGGTCAAAATTTTTCAAATTTTATTGACTGTCCCTAATTGGCTGAATCAGTACACTAGAAGTATTTGAACCTCTTTAATAATGTTGAATTTACCAAAATGCGAAAATGCAAAACTTGATCGGAGTTTGATCAAAAAGGTCGACGAATGAAAGCACCTGTAGTTTATATAGCAGAAATAAAATGAATGTAAAATCAAAGACGTTCACGGTCTCGATATTTTTTGCATAAATCTTTACTCCTCTTTGACCTAATGTCGGGTTTAATGAGCTCCGCTCGCACAACGCATTACCAATGTGGGACTCCAAATACCCGCCTCTCCCCGCGCACTATCTTGAGCGGGGTATGCCCTAAGCAGATTGATAAGGCCCGTTTCAACTCTGGTTGTAACATTGTTTTCACATTGCTAAAAAGTGTTCAGCATCAGAATAAAAATTCGATGCATTGTCTCAGCATCGTACTTTTCAAACCCGGTAGCTTTTTCCTCCACCACAATTTGTGCCAAAAAATTGTTATAATTAATAGATCACGTTAGGCGAATTTAACAAAGTTCCCACTTTTTCATTATTTCACGAACCTTTTCAACAGATTTTTTAGCCCATAAATGCAGCAACCCATTTTCAAGACGTGGAAACGATTATAGTCTTTTTTGATACTGGTCTTTAAGCAAGGATTACGAAGCCGTCGTTACGGAAGTGCCAAGACTAATATTTGCACCTTATTGTATGACAACTTTTGTTGTAGCTAGCTTTGATCTAACTTTTATACCCTTGTGAGTCACGAACCTTAATTAGAAAAATATGCATTTCCAACAGAAGCTAACATTGTGCATGTTCAAATACTGCAATTTTTATCAAGTATTTCTCAGTATAACGTTATTCAAAGTTGGACATGAAATATTGCTAAGTGAATCGTAGTTTACTAAAATGGCCGGATATAGCTGTTTTATAATTTCGTTCGCGCTCGTGGTGGCATCCGGTTCTGGTAAGCGAGTACATATTATAGCATTCTGAAATAGTGCAAAATCGTTACAAATATTTACTAATTCGGAATACTATAACAATTTATAGCAGTTTATAACAGCTAGTTCGTTAGTAATATTTTGTCACAGTTTCTTAAATTTCAGAAAAAATGAATACAATGTATAACATATTGTCAATTGGCTTACACAAGCTGTACGTGGAAAAATCTTTCATGTAAACACCGACACAAATTACCAAATTATTTGTATAATGCTGTTCGTGCTACTAGATTTTGCACCGAAGCCGTACGGTTTTGCGCTGTTGCTTTTGGTTATTTGCCAGCCAGATTAAGCCATGAATAATTTTTTGGATCAAAAAACATTTTTAACTAATAAGCTCAATCAATAGATATCAATCATTCATATCTGATCCTTACGCAAATCGGAGTATTGTTAGTAAAGGTACAAACAACAGCAGTAAGATTTGGTCGGTTCTGGACCGGAAAATATTTTTACAACTTGTTTCGTTGAGTATTTAATGAAGACAATAGTATTCGTTTGTCATAAACTCGACACATGCTCGGTAACACCTTGTCCGAAATAAGACCAACCATTCCAAAACCCTAAATTATAGCAATTTAACTATAACATTCAAATATGAATGAATTTTGGTTAACGACATTGCTTTTAGTAAATTTGGGACATTAGGTAAATATCAACGGTATAGTATGCAGCTTATAGGTATACGAACTGTAAACATTTTAACTAAATACAGGCTGTCATGCTCAAGCTATTAGTAACAACAGCAATACCTGTATGGTTTTGACACAAAATTGGTTGCTTATGCTCTTATTCACTTGCGAAAGGATCATCGATCAGATGTCAGGCCTGCGATTACAATACCAAATGTCACGTGCACTGTGAAAATTTTAATCATGATACTTTTAGCGGTTACCAAGCTACAAACGGGAACAACAAAAGTCGACGCGACTTTGGCTTAACAGTTGGCTTTGTTTCATACCTACTATCGGAAAGGGACACATGCAGAGAAATGCTTCCTATGTGTCGATTGTCAACCGGGATCAACGGAAAATATTACATATAACCACTTTTCGTTTCTTTAGGTGTCATAGGTGCTGTATTAACAAAACTTTGGTTTAACTAGTAAACGGAAGATCTATCTTTCTCACAAAAATTTGCAACTATTGGTTTCTAATTTGGAACGTTTTCTTGTGTGTACTGCTTGCAGTAGTATCTGTGCTGTGACAAAATGTTAATGATCTCTGCAGACCGTCACGACTACTTACAACTTGGAATAACATTTCGATGTTTTCGTCTTTGAGTTCAGGAACTTGACGTGGTATACTTTGTTTTTGCTATATTCATGTTTGGTATTACCTAAGGTAAACCAAACAGCAATAACGTTATTGTATAGAAAATACTTTAGCAAATATGCACGCAACATCGTTCTGGCATCCGTTTGTGCTGTTCGCCAGTAGTCATGCACAAAAAAGCATTGCGATTCATTTAAGTGAATATTTTGTTATCATGACTGTTTATGACCGACGAACACTTTAGCTGAATCTGTCAAAGCCCATTCAAACTACACACGGCAATAACAAAGTGAACCTGTTTTGGTCCGAACATCTATATTTAAATTTATAATTAGTAGGCTGAATAAGTTCGATAGCAGGCACGATTAACACAGGTAAACTGCTTAAAGAATGCGTTAAACTGGGAAAATAATAACAATCACCAGTTGCAAAAATAATAGAAGTTAAATCAGTCTTGTAAAATATCGTCATTGGCTTTTCACACAGGCTTTAATATTTTATATACACACTCGATACATTTACATTATTAATCCTTTTAACGAAAATAATTAAAATAGGTACTGTGTTAAATACACACATCATATAAGACATTATAGACTAACATATTCATGTTGTCCCTTCCATTAATTCAATATATATTTCAAATCAACTTTATCTATCAAGTCGTATCTGGTAGCATGACTAAATCATTGATGCCTGGACAATCGGATAACCGTCGTACCTCTACTTCGCAGAAAACTTAGCAATATTTTCAGATTTTTAGGCGAACAAAGAAATTACAAACGTCATGATTGCATCCGTGCGCGTTGTCGTTTTTCTGAAAAGTCTTTACGTTTTATTGTTTTTGGTGATTGGGGTGGACACGGTGTTTGGCCATTTGTGACGCTTCAACAGAAGACAATGGCTGACCAGTTGACACGATCATCAAATAAGCTGCGGCCGCATGCGATTATGTCGACTGGTGATAATTTCTATTTCTTCGGAGTGGATAATGTCGAAGATCAACGATTTCAGGTTAGTCGGTAGTTTTTGAAAGTTATACAAAAACTAAGTGTAATCCCTTACTGCAAATTCGACAGGGCTAATTTTAACCCAGCTTGGGTTGCATCATTTCAAACGTCTGAAATAGGATAGGATCGGTTCAGAATCAGTTCAATTAAATATTATTACTGATAGAGAACATAACTCAGGATTGAGCCAGTAACATCTAGCTTAGAGTTCTTGAGTTAGGTTTTGTGTCTAATGTGCGTAACTCAATAATTTCAAACTTAGCTCTGAATTAGAATGTATAACCCAGGGCCTCGAGTTACCTGCAAAACTCAGCTTGAGTTTGTTTGAACTCAGGAGAATTTTGTTCTGATTTAAAACCTAACTCTAGTAAATCTGCTGTGATAAGCAGGTCTGGGATCACAAATATAATTTTATTTTCGTTCTATAATACCCATGCCAATTTTTTTCCTCTGTTGACTGAGGAGGCAGGGATCATAACATGATCGCTTTTGTCCCTATCTTAAAAGGGTCTGAGCAATGACGCAATAATTGACAGATTCATCCGATAAAATAAAGTGACATGGCTGGAACATGTTTCTTAAAGTGTTAACTATTAATTCTAGTTATAAGTACGTTTATGCCTTTTTTCCAACGGGTATGTGGTTTAAAAATGGAAATAAAATACTTGCAGGAAGAAAGCATATTTTTGCACGTATCAGTTTTGTATTTTAGGCGCTAAAACACTAGTGAAAACCCTAACGGCCCGTTAAAGTATTGTGTTTGCTGCTATTCATATCTAAGTAAGCGTCTGACGTGCAGAAGACTCTAAATTTTTTGCTCGTATGGCCCAAGCTTTTAGTGTGGATTGAAGCCACGTAGAATTATTGCAATATGTCGTGGTATTTTTGCCAGTGCCATAAGCTTGTGACATTGGTTTTGTATTTTTATACCATATAGAAACCGGTTTCAAATGATTAAAATCACAGGCGAATATTATGCAGCTAAACGCAAAATTTTCAAACCTTATCGCCGTAGCGGACTTATTTTAACCCTATCCCAGATTATTTGTAGTATAGACGCTGCGATTGCGAAACATTTGGGTATACGATCAGTTGATGGAACTCAGTGCAAAAGTATCAAGCTTACGACGTTCACTGATTGTTATGTAACGTTAGTTTCAAGTTTACTTTAATTAAAAGTTTTAAATGAACACGATATATGGCTGCATATAATAAAAACGCATTTATTGTATCGCTAATGAGCTCAACCTTTTTCGCATAGAATTGCTTCAGTTTTTACATGTGAATTCTTGTATTCTCCATATGTCTCATATCTTGGAATCAACGGTTTAGGTAGTGACACAGGTTCATTTGGGTAGATGTGAACAGTACTTAACCTGTGATTTTGAACATATTGTCCCTATACCTAACGGTTTTCCCAGATTACCACATGTTTAGCAGGGACGCATCCCCCTAATCCCATGACATCTGCGCCTATTGGTTTAGTACAGTTTGGCTAGAAATATGTGCTTAATTTTAGCTGCGTAAATTTAAGTATATACTTTTCTATTTACACATCTTAGGACACGTTCGAAGATACGTACATCGATCAATCATTAGTAAACGTGCCATGGTATATCACAGCTGGCAATCATGATCATTACGGTAATGTCTCGGCGCAAATTGAATATACCACTCGGGATCGATATCAACGTTGGTTAGACATATTTATTAGTTAGTTTGTACGTATATTGATACATTTGTTGCAGCGTGCAGTGCGTGGTGAGTTAATTCGCGTGCTAAGGTTTGTTATTCGCCGTGCGTTTGTACGTACGGCGTTGTTCGTTCGCGTTGTGAGGTTTCTTAAAGAACCGATCAACAGCTTCTAAATAGCGTAACAGATAGCGTACAAAACTTGCACCCGAGCAATGTAAATTCAATCCGCGGTCTGAGCAAACGTTTGTTCAAGATGGCACAAGCTACAATTTAGTTTATGAACAAAAGGGGTAAATATTTTTTTTACATTTTAGAATAAAGCGGTTTTCCGAAACACTTAAAATATCTTGTTTGAGTTTTGATCGACGTTTTTTGTGATTTCATTTCCCTATATCTAACGTTAGTTTGGGATATCCATAGGAGTACCAGTTTCTTGTGTTTTGATGTTTTTAGTCCAATGAAACTCGACCAGTTACATTTTTGCAGGTTCCTTTGGTTGAACAATATATCTCTTGCTTCGATTACACTTTAACTTAGAAGGACGTAATGGTCAAATTCAAACACGTAATCGACTGCATGTTGGCGGTGTATGCCGATCTGGTGTTTAAGCTATTATCTAACAACTTAAGTTTTCTACGTCGTATACAATGTAAATTTTAGAATCGTATATATAGAGTCACACTGTATAAGTAACCGTGGACTTCTTACAACTATAGCTATCCGTCGTAAAATGTGTCGACATGGAGTAACATACTTATTTTAAATGAATAATAATTGCGACTACAGGTATCAGACCCTTGATAAAAATACATGCTTATTGCGGGTTGGGGTTACCCATAATGGGCTGCCGAAACAATTCATTGTCCCTCTTTCACCGCTGGAACAACCCAGTGTACCCTTTCGCCAAAGGACCACATTTTCAAAATCGTTTTTACAAAGTACAATACGATACGAATCTATTTTGAAAATCATATTTATGAAGAACAATACGGTAAAAGTTGCTGGTAAAAGTGGTTGGTAAAAATTGTTGGGAAGGAAATTGTTTGATGAAGCACCACCTATTACAACTAGAGAGCGTCCACGCAAAAAAGTTAATAAAACCTAAAGATACCAAACCATAGGTATAACCGTGGTTTATGTTTAAAATGAAATTGTATTATAGTCCAACGTAGCCGCAGAACCCTGGGAAGCAATTTGGAATTAGCCAACTTTAACAGGGAATCAGAATTAAGCTGGACAGAACTGGTATCAAGGATTACTAAAATATTCATCTTAAAAGACTCGTAAAATATTTCGATTAAGTTTGAACTCGGCTTAATGTTATGTTTAATTCGGCGTGGGAAACAAAATCGTATTCAATCTAGTGAAACAAACACAACATCTTGCTCTTATTTATATGTTTATGCTACGCGAGTAAACATATGCTCTCAGATATTGTTTACTGTGACGTTTAGTAAAAAACAAATCTCAGTTTCGTATTCAAGGACTCAATCACATCCTTATATTTTCACAATTCAACTTTCTTCATACAAATTTTTGAAAGACTTAACCCGTCTTTGGCTGGTTTCTTATAGTTAGGGTTAATTTCACAAGAAATTTTTCCGCATCGATATAGCACAGTCGAATTTTCTCCTTAGTCTCATATCTTACTAAGGTTGCAATTCTAGACGGGCATTTGCACCATAATAATCGATACTAAAGATTAAATCCTTAAATTTATTATGTTTAACACGTTAGTTGCAATTTATACAACAGGGTCTTGCTATACACGTTGCATTAATAGATACCTGATATACGACGGAGACTGATGTCGATATCGTGACGACAATTTGGTTGTGAGTTATTTTCAATTTAATAGTTCAGGAAATTTCCCAACCACTACTATTCGGCCAAATACGAGCTAATAAATAACGATACAAGTACGAAAATTGATTTTCTGTTCCTTGATACAGTTGTAATGTGCGGAAATACACCGGTCGATAGTTTGCTGAAGAAATCGCTGCTTGGAATCGGTAGCGATCAACCGAGTACTCCTCCTGATCCAGAAATGTCGCCACGTCATTGGCAATGGATCGAACAGACGTTGAGGGCGTCCGAGTGAGTAGATATATATATTTTAATCCTGGTTCTATTTTCAGTTTGTTAGTGACGGAGGCGCCCTCGAAGTATGTGAACAATTAAACACGTAAGGTTACTCCCAACTACCGTTGGGCCTTTAGCGCTCTAAGTTCGAGAAAACGTAGCGTCCAGCATATTTCAGCCGTATTGTTCGAAGTAGAAAGAACGTGTAAAACTATTTTTGCTTCAGCTACAGTTCTCACTAAGTAGGCAGACAAATGTTGCATTTGGTTTTGACTGAAATTATAAGATGTTACTTTTTTCTTTTGTAAAAACTTGCAGGCATTTTGTGAAGAATCATTATTATCTTATTGTTTAAAATGTCACAGCCGCAGTATATAAGCTGATGTAAGTTTGCTTCGATGTGCTCATTGTTTTGTTAAATATTTGGTACTTTCGTGTGCACTTTGAAGTAAAACATGCGTTGTGAAATATTTCCTTATGTCTTTAAACTATTTTATAAACACTGGCCTTTATAAGATACAATTAGCAACACTAGTCTGTGTAAGCCTTATAGACATATACAGATTGAAAAGCCTTTTGCTGGTAGTCAGGCTGTGTAAGACTTGTCGTTATTAGGTTGCATAAACCTCTCAGATTGAATAAAGGCTACACCGATTCGAGCATACAGGTTTAGAAAACCTCAGGCTGAACAAATCATTCGCTTACTAGGGTTGTACCCTCACTAATCTTAAGACGGACTAAGCCTCATCGTAAACTGCGGCATCCATCGTATAAGGTTATCATTCATCCCTACGGAGTACTGACAGAAAGTAGTGGCGTCCGACGCGTGTTTCGTAGAATTGTTGCATACTACGTTACAAAAATACGCAATTTTTGTACAGAATCCCTTGTTGTGTAGAAAAGATGAATAACCCATTACAGTATTTTGTAGCAAAGGTATAGTTCCCTTGTTGTAGATTTTACCACTTTTGGCTATCTCCAAGGCAAAGGTATGACCCCGGCAATGCAAACGCGTCCGCAGCATTGGTTTCTGAGCCGCATGGTGTGGCTAGTAATATGTGTTTTTATTACTTAGCTAGACTCCCACTTTTTGTTTTTTAAATTTTTCAAGTAAGAGTAATTAAAACTAAATTTCAAAGGTAATTGGGAATTCGCCGACCGAGGTGCTAATTATATAATATATGGGTATCGTTTACATTTTAGTAAATTATAAATTCAACATACGCTGTTGGTATCCACTGATCCAAGCAAAATCGCAATATATATGCGTTATAGATTTTTTTAAATATTTAAAATTTTCAACTCATTTCAAAAATATGTTCACTATTCAGCAAGGCTATACAGTGTGTAACGCTGCGATAACTAGATGCAGTTCTCAAACCGCTGGGTTTAGGGACAGCACTTTCATCGGCTAACCATGTCAAACAACAAACAATTAGTTCAACGACAGCAATTGGCCAATACATGTGTATCAGAAACACGTAAAGCATTTATTGTTGAACTTCAAATTTTGTCAGTGTATTTCTGAAAATAATGTGAAGACACACGTGACAACAGCTACGCTTGTCTGATTTTCACCCGAGATATTTTCGCCCTCATATTTCGTACATTGATGAATGCAACAGTATACGTTGCCATATGTGTTGCACGTTCACTGTGACCACATGCGCCACATACAAAACTGTAAAATACTTGCAAGGTTCATTCGATAACGGAGGTAGATGGTTCCGCTGGAGCGAACTTATCCTGGGGAGTATCTTTGGTTTAGTAGGAGTCGTAGGCTTAATATTTAACCAAACTTATATCCCTATGTGGCATATAATAGATGATAGAAATTTGAAACAAACACCGCCAAACGCCAAATTCACTAGTTATCGGAGGAAATAGGAATAGCCATGTCATTTTGCTACTATATCGCCAGTTATTACCTATTTATTTAGTAAATAGGGTTATTTTCATGATATCTTATGCTGGGATATGTGCTCTGTACAATGTTCTACGTTGCGAAAATCTGAACCAATTGTGTTTCATTGTTTTATCATGTTATGTACGAATACACTTTAAGATCGGTGCTAATTTTGGCTTAAAATTTGTCATTACTTAATGACTACGTACAAAAGCAGTGACTTGAAAGACATGTATATATTTATAGGTATGAGCTAATATTTAAACGCATCAAATTTATAAATAATTAGAACGAGTTGCTTATTCTTTCCTGGAGTACACGGCATTACTACAGACAGTGTAAGTTGGTTTTAATTCGCGAATAAAATAGTTGCTAAGGCTGTAATATGGCTCTTAATGCAATAAAACAGTCCACTAGGGTATTAACTGGCAGCAAGATAATGTATCTTTCCGCAGAATATTTTATTCGGCAGTATCATTAAGTAAAAATAAATTTTAGCGCTTCTGTCCGACTTGGAAGTTTTTTCCTGAATAAACTCGTAATAAACCTTAAAAGTGTTCGGTATACATGAAAAAATTCGTTAATGTGCATTGGGTGTAACAACTTAATAATTTTAACCACCCGTTGAGTTAATCCCACGGTTATTAAGTAATGTTAAGCCAAATATTTTTAATTCGTTAAATTGTAATAGTGTCATGAAAATTTGAACGTGTGGAAGAATTTTGACAAGCTTTAAAATTTTTATTAGTTTTACTTTTATCAATTTAATTTTGTGAATTTTAATTTCTTTTTTATCTATTTAAGTCTTAATTTTTAGGGCTCATTACATTTTTGTCATTGGACATTTTCCGGTTTACAGCGCTGGCGCTCATGGAAATATTAACTGTATGAAGGATCGATTGAAACCTATTCTGGAGCGTTTTAATGTCACCGCTTATTTCGCTGGACACGATCATAATCTTCAGGTACAACAGCTTATTATGTTGCTACCGATAATTAGTAGGCCCAACCTGACTGCAGTCTCTCAAAGTACAGATTCTGTATGTGCAGCACAAAATATCAAGAATGGAAACAGCAAAAGATGTTTAAAAATATGTGTTCACGTCACAGTATATTTTACGCTGTAATACTTATAGAATATGTAGTACACGCCCATTCTCATTGATTACATCTGGGTCCACAAAACAAACGTAGGGGTTGTGCAAAATTATGAGCTTCACTTAGACAAACAACAATAAGAAACAACAGTAAGCAACATTTTGGTGGAGGAGAATTTGACCCCTCGACCCGTGTCGAGTGCAAGAAAAGACACGATCCGACCTGATTCGTAAAGAAAC
Organism: Trileptium ribeirensis; assembly: GCA_030248225.1. NCBI lineage: Eukaryota > Metazoa > Nematoda > Enoplea > Enoplida > Thoracostomopsidae > Trileptium > Trileptium ribeirensis. Next base: position 9,115 of record JASANE010030576.1, on the reverse strand, counting down.
CGGTCCCACTGCGGTCTCTGCTTAGGTAATATGTTAAATACTTTCAAATCTTGTTCAAAACGTGTGCACACATTTTAGCTAAAGGGATGAACATGTGAAATTACGTCCAGGATAACGTTTATAGGTATTCTTAGCGTGCAGCTAAAAACACTTTATACATACTATAATTGTATCAATTTAATGCTTTGGAAACCCGGCATCGCAGTCAGGTTGGGCGCATAAATTTGCGGCCTGAAGTCAAGAGTGAAAATTGGAATCTGAGATAGAAATAATAAAATAATGGCAAAAATCATACAGAGTTGCGCGAAAGGAGGAGGTATCGGGTGTTCACCCTAATTTTCAACAAAAGGGGCGGCCTTCGCTATTTTGCCTTAGCCGTCCCAACTTTCCCCGCACCTATGAGTAGCCCCCTCACTTCTGAACCTCTTAGTATGCCGCTGTTCATACGTAAATATATACTTTCGAATCATACTATCGTGTGCAAATTTTGGCTAATTTCAGTTAAATTTAAATATGTTTATCTATGCAAAAAGTATTTTAAACTTTATGCTAAAAATTTAACAATATATACGATTTCTGACGGCAAATTTTATAAACCATAGTTGCTGCGACTAAACAATCAAAAGCTTTCATTCATTTCCAGGTGGAGTGTGTTTGGCTAAAGTTAACCTGAGGGACGTTTAATGCAAGAGCTTCACAGATCTTGATATTTGATGTGTCATATAAACACAAGCTTAAACTTTTACAAACTTTATGTTTTAGGCCTAACGCCAAATTCGACGAAAGAGTTATCGCTGCAGCCTCGAACCTCCAAATTGAGCTCTTTCCTTTTCTAGCGGTGTTATATAGTTTTCCATTTTAATTTAGAATTTTTTAATCGAAGCATAGAAAGAGTATAGCGAAAAAAACATATTTGATTTAATTTTGGGATAATTTTCAAATCTTGTCTTTATTTTTTGCTTAAATGCCTTGTCACCCAAAAGACTACCATCATATCGTTATTGTAAAAGTTAGAGGTTCACATGTTTTCAGCATATAGCCGTGTCCATGCCAATCAATGCCAGTACTACTACGACCGAATCAGAGTCCAATTTACAACAACGTAAAATCCACTACGTTGTCTCAGGAATGGGTGGATACACCGATGACGACAAATCAGGCATTGCAAATGTGCCACCAGATTCGCTTCAGTATTTTTATCCAGACCTATCGATTCTTGGCAGAATTGGTCTTGCTCACGGTGGCCTAGTAACTGTTAAAGTGAAACGAAATCACGCAATAGTTCGCTTTGTGAACGGAGCCGACCGGTTGTTACACGAATTTGTGGCACAGCCTAGGTATTAAAAGATTGAAAGAGCGGAAGTGATTATGCAGGTGTTGGCAGATGCGATATTCCATAATGATTGACATTTAAACTTGACAATTTTTTGTGTGAATGTAACAGGTTGATTATTAATTATATCGGTGCTATTGCGATAATATATTCACAGAAAAATTTGATAAATGTTAGTTAAAATTAACCGTTTAGTTCAAATTAAAACATGACAATTTTCTATACGAACATTGTCAACTTATTTATGTATAACAGTGGTGCATTTTCAGACTAGCAGCAATTTACAGAAAAATTTGACCAATGTTAATTGAAACTAATATTTTATTAAAAAAATTTTTGTCAACAATATTTTGAGCAAATGGACGAAGTTATTTTTGAATTATATACATCAGCGCTTTTGCGTCAGACTCATCGATATAGGCAGTGTCCAATCTGCAAATAATAAGAGTCAAAAATTCATTTACTGTTAGCTGCCGAAAAACCAAACGCTTTCTGACTACCGCAACTTTTGCGTCAGACTCATCGATATAGGCAGTGGCCAATCTGCAAGCAATAAGAGTCAAAAATTCCTTGCAAACACTTACACAATACTGTTAGCTGCCGAAAAACCAAACGATATCTGACTACCTCAATTGAACATTTATTTGCGACTACTTTGTGCATTTTAGGTTGCGCAATTTTTTTTACTAATGAAAAGGTTGTCTGCTTCAATGATTTATACAAAAATACAATAATAATATTTTAAACCAAAATAATATTACACACTTTAATGTGACTTATTTACAGCAAATTATATAAAACCTGGCTCGCTACTTCGAAAACTTACTCACTTTTGTCTTGTCCACTGAAATGTAGTAAGAGTCTGCGTTTATTATTAACGACTACCGCTAACATTATGACTTTAATAGATTCTATAAATAAAATCAGGGAGAAATATAGACTACAGACTCTTGGCCATCAAATTAAAAACTAATAAAATCGTTGCCATTCCGTGCAATTTACTTGTAAGGTTAACATTAGAACAGAAGTTTCTATGATCACCTTTGAGGAATGTATAGATTACATACTACGAAGGAGATTCGCAAAGCGGATCGGTTGATATTGTATATATATCGTTTAAAACATCAGTACTTCTATAACTATCGGGGAACACTTTTTAATTTGAATATCAATTTGAACTCAGTTTTTGATCTTTATGTAGCTTTAGCCTGCAGCGACAACGCTAAATTTAATAGGACACCTTGGTTTTGTGAGACGGTAGGTGTTTTGCAGTAAGTACAATTTAGCAACATAAAATTGTCTTCAATGTTTTTGAAACGATTTTGTTCGCGCATTTAACTCACCGGCTCCAAAAATACTGCTATGATCAATGATATTTTCGCAAAATGTTATCTCTGCCTAGATTAGTGGTTCACAATTTACCGGCGGTTTTAATTCTGTATTTACGAAAACTATATTTTAAATATAATTATACCCATTTTTCGGTTGATAAAAGCGTTTTTTCAGCGGAATTCACGTTTTGGTAAAATCGGATTTGTACGATTAGATTTACCTAATCATGATATTTTAATTATAATTATGGAACGAACAAAACCTCTCCTGCTTGCATTTGTTGTGCAAAATCCTAAAAATTGTATTCCTGGTTGTATTTACCGCATTAATTCTGTGATCACAGCTGAGCAATCTACCGATGTTGTGTTCTCTGAATCATTGTGTTAATGAACGTATTGATGTAGTGAACCCAATATTTTTATCACAATATTTTCGTAGGTGTATATATATTACAGAGGTCAATTTATCAATATAATGTAATAATTAGTTAATACTGCCAAGTTAGTAGTCATAATTAATTGCTGTAAGCTCGAAACACCATAATTATACATTCATATGTTTGTTTAATATCTTTTCTAATGTAGCAAAGAGAACATTCGTTATCGCCTTTACCGTAACTTCTGTCAACAATGCCTGCTTATTCAGCTCAGCGTTTTGTTGTAATTACTAGATACCATGCTTCCCAGGTTATGTGATAATGGCATTTCTGGCGATCTAAAACAAATTAGTTTTACTTGATTGTTCGCTGGAATCGTTCAGCTCACTGATGTAAACAAATAGTCAGAAAACAGCAGCAAAATATACCAGAAGCAGAACAGTGCAAAAACGATAACGAAAAGCGATAATCCAGCCGAGTTAAAATATGCAGCTGAGAAATGCATAGATATCCACATAGCAGGCGCCCAGTACAAGATTTTCTAAATCACACTGTTGGCTGGCTAAGAGTAAAAACCGGCCACTGGTGTGCTTAGTATATATAAATGTTCCCATTAAAGAAAATCAACCGATAATTTTGGTAGTGTGATCACGAACTCATATATAACTTAATAGGTCGTCTAACTTAAGTTGTGTGTGAGTTGAAATTGAAATAACTGCTAGTCATATTCGAAACAGTTGACAATTATCATAGTTTTTATTCACAGTTGTTTGTATACTTAGTAGCTCATTATGTCACAATCTACACCAATACATAACCATCCTCGACCGTTTTCATGGTCGTAGTTAATTGATGTTTTATATAACTACTATATCTTATAATTGTATATTATATATTTATTATTCAATTGTAATATTTACCTGTGAGCTGTCGAACTTTGTACACCTATGATACATATAATAACATCCAGTTGCGCTCATTTGCCGTATCTGTACGTTCGGATACATGAGTCCTGCTTCTCTTGTCTGACTGAATAATCCTGTATGTGCATTTCATGACATCCATACTTCAGACAACATACATTTATTACACTCACCGCTTTTTGCGGCAACGTCTTTTTATCTGGCGGTAAACGACCGTTTAACTCTGAAAAATACCTGTATTTGTCCAACCAACTCCGGTCCCATCAATGCGATTGGTCTATCCGCCTATCCTGTCCGGCTGGTTATCCTAGTTCTGTCTCTGTTGTCCGATGCCCTCCTTGCAGCGGCGACCGTTATAACACACCAACGAGAGTCAAGCCTAAAATTACCTGGCTGCCATGGCGCTTCCGGAACATCACCGCGAGTTTTCGCCTGTCAACCTATCCGGTTCATCACCGTAAGGCAGTTCGGAACATCCCGTCGGTTGGATACTGCACGAGAAGTCCCATCGGTGTATCTCGCAAAGTACTGTTTCCACATCGCCCCGTTTGCTCGTCTATATTCAAAATTCAAAAATCGTGTCTGCTGACAAGGTCCTACCGGCAAAACAGTAAAACAAATATGATGTCCCTGAAAGCCTTCGAAACATATTATGTACCGACTACTAATTACAAGGTAACAAATAGTCAAGGTGTTGAACACAGAAACAACAATTTTGGATTGGCTTCATATAGTATAATTTAGGACTGACAATTATTTTACATATTTGCGCAATGTGTAAATAATAATTATCCTGCCTATAATCAGTAGCCACATTTCGTCTTATACCTTCGTCTAAGACATGCATATGAATGGGGAATTATAAATCCCAATTCTGTAAATTCTGCGCTACTAGTAGGTTTAGAGATATGGCGCTGCTAACACAACACGGTGCATCTCAAGATTAGTTTATAGACTTTTTCGTTGGATAACCTCAGTCCACACAAATGTCTAGGAAATATGATCAGCGTTCCGTTTAAATATATACCACCGAAATCATTTGTCAGACTGGCACTATAAGTCCACATTCCATGCTAAGTGGGAAAAATGCACGCAGTACCTGGCATGGAAACTAGCCTGTGTTGCTCATCGCGGTTTATACAGGGCATATATTTCAATTATTGTTTTTGGAAAACACTAATTGTAACTTCTCACAGTGTACTATCATTTATTACTTCAGCTAGAATTTCTATCAAGCCTTCTAGCGGCTCTATTTCAATGGTAATTGATATGCGGTCATTCAATTATATTATTCTGTAGGCAATAGACGCCAAACGCTCCAACGATTATAGCTGAATCTCGAATTTGTCTTGGAGTGGTGGTTGAATCTGCCCTAGAGTGAAAAAAAAACTCGCACAATAGGTTGAGTTCATTCACCACTGTTAGTATTCTACTAGATTGAAGTCTTCTAGGATTAGGTGATTTGACTTCTGCCTTTCTTTGCGGTGGAATAGATTGCTATTTCAAGGTGGACGATTCGGAGTGCTTGTTGCATCTATCTTGTCTAAATCTTCGCCTTTCCCTAACCATTGTTCACGTTCCCACAGTCTCATGTTTCGCATTTTAATTGTCTTATAAACAATTTTCTTAATATTTTGGAATGGAAATAATTCGTCTAGGTCTTGGACAAGCTGTTTCTGCAAAGGTATGCGGGTGTTATTTGTAGTACTATTATCGGTGCTAGTCTGTCCACTTTGCTTAACATCGTCGGGATCCACAGTAATCACTCACTGAGGTCGGTGATGTTCTGGATAACGGAACGCTCGATGTTGGTCTCTAGACAAAAGAGCAACTGGTCATGGCCTTCAATTATATTTATATCCATTTCCTTGTTAAACCGTTGCTTCTGTCGCCCCAAATTTAAACATGTCATGTCTGTTTGGTGAATCTGTTTGGGACACCGTCGTTATCACATTTAACTATTCATGTAATTCCTCGTAACTACTATCATCCTGGAATTCCGCACAATGGTCATCGGTATTATAGTATTTATGATGATCGTTGTTACCATGCCTTGTGATTATCACCATCAGTGGTGTCAGTTTCGAACTCGTGAATTGCTTTGAGAATGGTTACTGTCATTGGGTTGGTTTGAACGCCTACTCTATCACCTAACGTATCCAGTTTATGTTTCATAACGTCTAAGTGATAGCAGTATGGGCTGGCGATTGGTGCAGTTTTGCTTGAGCTTTTGTATTAGGTTGTGTGATAGCATTCAGTTAGCGTGTTTCTGCATGATTATTTATCATTTCTATCATCTTGTTCATGGTGCTCTCTTAGGTTGCTGTAGCTATACAATTTCCATCTAACAACTTCTGTATACCTTACAACATCTGATTATGAGGAAGACCGCTAGCGGACATAAAATTGATTTCTAATTGCTAATTGTATAGTGAGATTTCTTCTTCACAGTAGAAAATAGTGTTCTTTCAATGCTGTCATCAGCTGCAAACACTTACTATATTCCTTATCTCGAATAACGGTCTTAAGATTGGTGTGAAGTCCCTCCTTGATAAATTTATGCAGAATAGCATCTCTTTCAATACCTTCTATTTCCGGAAAAGCATGTCCTACCAATCTCTGTACCTCGATTCCATATTCTGCAGCATATTCGTCAGAGCTCTGTTTACCTGCGCGCAGTTCGCCTAGTGCTAATTCGTCAATTTTAGTTGGCGAGTACAGAAATTGCATGTTCGCATACAGTCCGTCTAAATATTGCTTTTGCGTATCCTGAAAGCCTTGCCTTTAAGTACAGTTGGAAAGTATATATGTTTTTGTTGCAGCGTCCTTTCGTTTTCATCCGTTAGTTGATTATACATAACTAACCAATAATCAAATTTTTTGCTACCTTCGTCAGAAAACTGCGGAATGTCCGTCAACTGTTATGTTGGCGTGCTCGTTTGCCTATGCACCAGCTGCTGCAGAAGTGCAATTAACTGATCTACGGCGGGGCCTACACTAGGTTCTGTCAGAATTTTGCCAGTGGTACTAATTGCGCCTGTTTGATGTCCGCTCGCACGTGTATCCACCGATGAAACATTATTATTATTTCCTCGCACATTTCCAATAGTTGCAGGGCCAGCACTCGAACGTCGATGTGCTCCCGTATTCTATGATGTTGACATTCTGATCAAATTTTGTCGAAATTCCCTTTTTTTGTCGTATTTCTAGGATCTTAGACAAGATCCGACCCAGCAGTGGTCCGTTAACTATATATATATATTGATTATGATATGTTTCAATCGAAGCAACTGTATATGTGTGATCCCTGTAAATGAACATCGCAGGTCTTAAGAGAATACGTGTGCTGTCGTGTTAAGATCTCACTTCGCGTGACCATGCTGCCGCTGGTCCTAACTACTCGGGCCAATTTGGCACTTCAGCTCAAGAACTAAATTTTTAAGCCTAACCACAAATCAAATTAAACGACTACTACACCAGAATATATAAGTAAATATTGCAGACAGTTATCATTTCAAACCAGGTAATGACGTCAAGGGCGAGTTAGGTTACCTGTGTGACCCGAAGTTTGGTTTTACTGACTCCCAACGATATGTATCTATTTCAGTGCAGTAATAATAGTTCACGAATTTTCACAGAATTTTACTGCCCTTAACTCAGTTATAAATTTTTACCAGCCTGAAAAATTTATACAACGTGCCTAAAGGGTTGAAAATTTGTCATAAAAATAGCGACATGTCTATTTGAATTATTGAAAACAAGCATAGCAGTCTGACAAATTATTTTGGTGGTATATATTTAAAACTTGAACGCTTATCATATTTTACATTTGTGTGGACCGAGTAATGTTTAATGTAAAGTCTTATAAACTAATCTTTTTAGATGCACCGTGTTGTGTTAGCAGCGCCATATTCTCTAACCTAATGAGAGCGCAGAATTTAATAATTGGGATTTATAATTTCCTATTCATATGCATGTCTTAGACGAAGGTATAAGACGAAACGTGGTGATTTATATTATAGGGCAGGAATTATTATTTGTAGACATTGCGCAAATATGTAAATAAATTGCAGATGGACAAAAACATACTGTACGGGCGAATACAATTGGTACAATGTCACTAGTATGGTACGCTATTAGGAGAATGAGCATGGCGACAAACGGAATAAGTTGCGGAGTCATCGCCTTTTTCATGGAACTCTCACAGCTGATTCAAATCACGGCGTAAACTGCTAAGCCTTTTCCAATGACAGCTGCGCTTACCTTACTCATTAGAAATGGGTCAAATCAAAAGCAAATACCGGTAAGTAATACGGCGCCAAAACTGGATGCAGATTTAGGGTCTTACAAGTGCATTGGGTACTGATTGTAGCGGTCAATTTGGACCAAAAGACTATACTATTTTGACGGTTTGCTTATCCGGGTCACTAAACGGTCAGTAATTTTCATTAATTCGTCTTATGACTGATTTCCTTAATTTATGACAATAAACGATACGCGTAAACGTGCAAGTAGGCACTACCGAAGTAATGAGCTACTTTGGGGCATTCCCAATTTCTACTAGCGCAAATGGTCTGACAAACTTATTTTACTTAATTGATTTTCTGCACTAATTTACTATCTTGGCGCAATTCCTCAATGTGAATATTGTCCTAAAGCGGTCGGATCTTTCATTGTTGGTACCACGTAACGGTACTCATATGGGCCAAGGGACAATCTTGAGCGAGTCCCTGGTTGATGGCGCAATCAATAAATTCTCTGAGTTCGATTAATTAATGCCGAAAAGTGTCTATGCGTTGTCATTATACAAATTTCATGTCAACTTTGGGGCATAGGGGCAGGGGTTAAAATTGCGTTCAGGTACCTACAGATTTGGCTAAAACTAGTACTATACGTGGCGATGCCTCATAGGTCACCGGCACTATCCTAAAAATGCTAAAGCTTAAGTTATTTTGACTTGAAAAAGGCTCTCAAAAAGAGCTCTATTTGGTCTAAAATAGAAGCAATATTCCTAGCGTTTCGCACTGGACGAAACGGGTCAATAAGTGGTGGCCCCGGTTGTCGGGACAACCGCAACGAATTTGTCAACTGAAATTCACTCGGTCGAGGTCCTCCGATTGTTCGAATTAGTATATGTAACTGAACGAACAA
>JASANE010030574.1:0-10778 GCA_030248225.1 Trileptium ribeirensis | reverse complement strand
CTACTTTGGGGACACGTTATAACGTTAGAAAATAGAACAGCTTAGAGCGGCAGCCCCCGACTTAGTCTTGTACTTAGTACATGGGTCATATAGAGAACTTAGCTTAGGCTAAAGACTAAGGCTTAGTATATCAAGAACGGCATAGTACGCATGCCACTTTAGGCCTTACAAGTAACATTGGCCCCTATTTTGTAATTTCACAGAAAAACTATTGCAGAACACTTTTGGCCAATTGGAATTTGTCGCAAAACTGTTTGCGAACACACAGATCATTGAGCCATCTTTACGGTCCCGAAAATGCAAGTACAACACTGAAATTTTTGAAAACAAAAATTTGACAAGTTTGAAATAAACGGGTTTTGTGCGCGAAAACCTATAGGTTAACTACAGGCTCCACATAAATGTTATGTCACTATTAATTGCAAGCAATTTAATTGTGAACAATGAATAAATCGAAATGCATAACATACAGGCATTAGGCATTTTCGTAAAACATAATATTACTAGACATTTCGCTATATATTCTACAATAATTGGTTCTTTTCCATTATCCCCCAGCCCGCATTTGCCCAAAAATGGTCAGATTCTGGAAATTTTGGTATTTTTGTGATCCTCGAGACCTCCCCTGATCATTTCGACCAAAAAATTGAATTTTTAAAATTTTAGGGTCCCTCCCCCCTTGGGAACCCAAAACTTAAAAATTGGATTTTGCGGCTTGACGAGCTGAGTGTAATGGTGTTATTTATAACGGCATCTGATAAAAGTATCTTAATTTATGGCCAAAAACTGTTCCATTGCTGAGCCTCTCAGCCTCCAATATTTTTGGTCATAACTTAGGATCTGGCTTGCCGAACCCGTTAAAAATAACACAATTCGACTCAGCTCGTCAAGGCCCGTCGAATGAAAAATCCAATTTTTAAGTAAAAATTCATTGGGTTCATTTGGAACCCAAAAAAATGTAAAATTTTAAAATTCAATTTTTTGTCGATATGATCAGGGCAGGTTTCGAGGATCACAAAAATACCAAAATTTGCAGAATCTGACCATTTTTCAGCAAACGCGGAGTGGGGGGATAATGGAAAAGGACCCAGTAATTTGCTACTTAAGCAATAAATTATTGCCCAGTCACGTTGGCTACAGGCATGAGCGGCGATTCCAGTAGGGATGAGAAGGTTGCTCCCCCTACAGAAATCAATATCCGGGGATAAGAACCAATGAAAAATTATGCTCATCTACATCACTATTTTTAGGGATCGCCGTCTCTGGCTACAGGTACATATTTACAATATGTGTGGTCGACACGAATGTCGAAAAAATACTTTGAGATACCTAATAATATACAGACATCGAAAAGTGTGTGATTGATTAGTTTTAACCTTGTCGTGTCAAAAGAAATAACTAACACTTCATAAACGTTAAATATTGGTGAAATTTAAAATTTGTATATACATCATTTTTCAACAGTTTTGTTGTAAAAAAGCATAGTGGTAAACTAGGCTTTGAAACGGGCAGAGGCATAAAAAATTTTATCACAGGGTTGTCAGAGGACTTGCTAGGTGGTGCAGGGCTTTAACGCTTTAATGCTCGAATTAATTTGTGTATCCTGCCATGTTTGACAAGCTCAATCCTGCACTAGGGATCGAACCCGGAAGTTACCTGTGAAACTTATGTACGCAAAGCACTGAGATATGTGGGAGCTGTTGCTCAGTTCCTTAAGGAACCTCACAACGTGAGCGAATAACAATGCACGTTCAAACGTACGACGTACGACAAACACAGTAAACACAACGACTCGCAATGTGCGTTGGGTCCATTTGGACCCAGTGGGCATGAAATGATTAAACGCGGTCGGTGCGTATAAAAACCGATATTTAGCTTGTGTGTCATCTTTCACAGTGGAACATGGCTGGTAGGCTGGCGGTATGATGTTTATGTTCACCCCTTTTGTTACGCCGCTGCTTTGAAATAATGCTGACACAACGATAGTAGTCCGGCAAACTAGTTTAAATATATATGTCTTACTCCCAAACTAACTTGAACAGTTTATGGCTTTTTAGGTGATTGTCAGCAGATAATGAATACCACAATTTTAATATCATAACACTTGAAACAAAAGTAATTTGTGAGAGATATATTTTTGGGCCTTGTAAATGGGAATGCCATTCAAGACCATACGTATTTTGCACAAAAGCATACACCAGAGTCTCGTGGTGGTTAATTACTTTGCTATAGGACATATAAATTTTAAATGGAACCACAGCTGACAGTGCATCATGAATTGTTTGCTGCAATATAGTTCTGTGGACTAAGCGCATCGAAAATAAAGTGTTATATCAGATGTAGATGTGGAGGGTCAAATTTTGTTCATCCATGAAAATGTTACAATAATCAACCTGCAAAAGCACCCAGGATCTCGCATACTAAATTTTTCTTTTTTGAAATAACGTTTTTTCGTTACCAGCGAAACGGCATATATACCTATAAAATAGATTTTGTAGATCTATATAGTGTTTTTTATATTTCATAATATTTGCCCGAGTTTATTTTCATCCGTTAATAAACATTATCTGAAAATTTTGAGGTTATCTAGGTGGTATACCTGTACCATGCTGAATTAGTATAGCTACAACGAATGGTTCATACGACAGGTCCTCGCAAACGGAGGTTCCTACATCTGGCGGGTTAACAAATGCTAGCGTCCTATCATCAATGAACTGCTGAATTGATGTATCTTATAAAATGGGTTGATACGACGGTTGCGCGTAAAGATTGGTTCTTGATTACCTGATCAGAAAATATATACAGGGTATTCGAATCATGGGTGTACCAAGGAAGGCAAGCGTTAAACCGTTTCGAAATTAAAACATTATAATTGCATCAAACGTGAAAACTTAGCAAATTATGATGTAAATCCTGAATTCGGCACTTTAAATGTAATCCTGAATTTACCCCCTCCCACAAATGTAAATCATGTGCATTCCTCTTGTCTGGACTGAATAGGGTTCATAGGGATGTCAGTAAGTACACAATATACGTCTGAGTTCATAGATTCTGTTTCGATGCGTAAAAAAGCGAAGCCGTAAACAGCTGTCCCGCGTACGAATACGAATAACTGCGACATTTAAAATAAAAACGACCAAAGCTACAAAAACTAAAAATTGATCAAAAATAAAACCTTGCTAACAATAGCATAAACTTGAACAAGATTGGAACTGGTTGGTATCATTGATAACTTGCTGTTATTATGTAATATGAACGAGTCATTAATCTTAATTTTTATTAATAACTGACACCACAATCCGTCAAGTTGCTGCTACTGCTCCAGGTCTTATTATCGATCTTCTATATCGTTGCCACCACTAAGGACAATATTTTTCTAAAATAAACCTATATAAACCCAAATACACCTATATAAAACATTCTTGGGTCTATAAAAACACAGAGTTCTGATTGAACAAGGTCTTAAAATTTTTTATAATATATAAATACAAAGCACTTATCAACGTACCAGTAATGTCTCCAAAACAATTCAATTATATATTTTGAAAACCTTTGGTACTCAAAAAGCAGTGTTAATTATCTTTAAGACTATTTTTGCTTTGTGACAAAATTGAACTAAAGATAATCCGGTTTGTATATATGGGAACGAGGAACACTATCGTGGATATATAAAAGACGTATAAATTATAAGCGAATGAAGATAGGTGGTCAACACTATGGGAAATTAATCACAAAATTCTCACTGCTTGCCAATAAGAAAGAAGTTCTAGAAACAATTGTTTAATTTTTGAAAATTAGGGGAGTTTCCGAAATATTTAGGAATCGTCCTGAATCTCTAGGTATATTATGACGATTGACGGAAAGGGAACAATAAAACATCGGAGGATTTGTTTTGCACGAAATTTTTGTTTCTTATTTGGTATTCATTAGTAGTTAATCCCGATACTTGTATAAAGTAAATTTCGGTTTATTTTAAAAAATCAAACTTTTTTCCATTTTTTATGAGACCGAAGCATGAGACTTTTGATTAATATAATTCTTTCAGTTTGTAACTGCGATACAACGCTGAACCATTGCAAAACCTGTCACTGCACGGTGTTACAATGTAAGTTTTTATCCGAAATTTTATACTGTTGGTGTTTAATCCCGATACTTGTATAAAGTAAATTTCGGGTTATTTTAAAAAATCAAACTATTTTCCATTTTTTATAAGACCGAAGCATGAGGCTTTTGATTAATATAATTCTTTCAGTTTGTAACTGCGATACAACACTGAACCATTGCAAAACCTGTCACTGCACGGTGTTACAATGTAAGTTTTTATCCGAAATTTTATACTGTTGGTGTTTAATCCCGATACTTGTATAAAGTAAATTTCGGTTTATTTTAAAAAATCAAACTATTTTCCATTTTTTATAAGACCGAAGCATGAGGCTTTTGATTAATATAATTCTTTCAGTTTGTAACTGCGATACAACGCTGAACCATTGCAAAACCTGTCACTGCACGGTGTTACAATGTAAGTTTTTATCCGAAATTTTATACTGTTGGTGTTTTAGCCTGCTTAGTACCCGAAATTTTGATAGCTATTTACTATGATGTTCGCCAGTTCAACTATTCGCAAATGTTTAGCTTTATTGTGACTAGAGGCTTCGTGCTAAACGTTTGTTAAGCAAAACTTATACAATATATTAGGCTATCTAGCAATTTATAGTTGTATTTTATCGTTGATTGAGTGTTTAATCTTTCTCTATCCCACACATATAGCCGTACTTCTAAAACCAAAATTCCACCATCACAAATTGTTTCAAAATAAGAGTGTGTCTATACATGGGACAATATTTATCTTACGGTCCGAACCACGTTGTTTGGAGTCAGGTGGTCATAACGTGACTCGACTGTTGCATTTTTGTCAATTTAGGCCGATAATTCCCATGTGTAATGAATATTTCTTACTAATAAAAATTCTGCCACGACCATAGATGAATAAAAATACCCAATAGTTCACTCATTTGAAAGTTTCTGCCTTCTAGGTATCGTTGTTTAACTCACTGTCAAATGATGTATTTCATTTGAAAATTTTTAACTATTGCTGCTAAATAGATGCAATTGTGAGACCGTTGGGTTGACAACATTATCGGGACGAAGTTTAATAGTGATTTAATGACTATTTACGACTGAATTTGTCTATCCCACAATGCTTGACTTGACAGACAATGCAAATCCAAGCACACCAAAACAGGAACCGAAACCGGATAGTATGACTGCAAGCGCTAGGAGTTGCTATTTAGGACCCTATTCTCGGTTTCTAATGGTACCACGCAGATGAAAAGAATAACAACGAGCGTGCAAATATACACATTATGGCAAATTCGGCTACCACAACGATTCAAAACGTGCGCTAGCAGGCAATTTGACTCCAGTGGCCTTTAATGATTTAATGATATAATTCAGTATTTGAATTTTTGAGCATTTTTTTCTGAATTTTTGTTAGCAATAAAAAACATAGAGTAAGATTTTTTGAAATAAACTTTATGGTAAAATATATACAGTAATTAAAATTGCTTGCACTTCTACAAACAACTATATAGGTAGAATTTAACGCACATCTTTCAACATATAATAATAATAATAGAAATATTTGTTACGAGCCTTTTTGGCAAATGCCTGACAAAAGCGCAGGATAGTATATGATATTGCGAAACATAGTCATGAATGTTACATAGTCACAAATATTGTCTAGAAAAGTAATATCATATAATCTTGTCGTAGATTTTCAATGTCATGCAGGCGGGAACAGAAATGTTTTTAGTTTTTCTTTAAAGTTAATAACGTCAAGATTTGGATTTCGGAGCGCACTTAGTAAATTGTTCCATTCTGAGGGTGCCAAATAACAAAAACTATTGTTTCTGATTACATCAATCCGAAGTGTTCGTTGATAAGTATGACGTACCACTGATGACTGGTTTAGCATGTCTACGCTGTATGACGGTGTGTTGGTAGTCAGAGCATTGTAAACCACCAATAAGATTTTGTACTTTATTCGTGGATCTAGGGGGAACCAATGAAGTTGCCTCAGGACAGGAGTTATATGGTCATGTCGACGAGTAGCAGAAACAATTCTGGCTGCCTTATGCAAAATGCGTCGTAGAGGAAAGAGGCGAACATATTGTCAAAAGGCTTTGTCATCACTATCAAATCTCAGATTAATAGCAAATTATTTGAAAATAACAAATCAAGATTGTTTGAATGACTGAATTGCAGCTTTTAAAACGAACGATAAACAAGTTTCCATTTAAAATGTTTAAGAATTTTAAATCGCAATCTCAGAAACAACTGTATAATAATTTATTATTTGTTATATAATAGATGAACGACGACTACACAGATATTACACAGAATGCTGTGTGATTTGGTGATGTAAACGCGACATGTTCTTGAAAATATAAAACGTTATTTATGATACCAACTGCAAAACGTTAAACAAAGTTTGACCTTGGAAGAATCAGCGAACAACAAAACACGTTGGAACGTTAGAAAGAAAATAAAACGCTACTATATTAATGAGCAACTATATAATAATTATAATAGGCGTTTCTTTCTCTATATTATAGTCACATAATCAATAACTAAAAATAAAATAGTTTCCTTTTACAATTCGAAATTAAACAATTATTGGCAATGTTCCAAAATATATTGCCACAATATATCAGCTCCCGGTTGAGCTCTAAAAGCTTGATGCAGATCACTCATGAATTTTTTAAAGTTCTAAAGACATATAACCCTAATGCGCAACTAATAATAGTTTCATATGGAACGACGTTTGACTATAAATTTCGTTTAATTGGAGACAATTTCGTGATCAGTAAGACTAAATGTTCATAATGAAAATTTGTGGACGAGTATGACACTGGGTTTTACTGTTGTGCTTATCTCATGATGTGGTAATGATCATGATCTCATGATGTGGTAATTTTTCAGGTACGAAGAATGTATTCCAAAAGTTCTTACACAGTTTTGGTTGTTCATTCTCTGCCATGATCTTTTGGAGACATTTATTTAAGTCTTAATTTTCTGCCCACACTAATAATCAGATGACAGCGAGCCTGTAGATGGGAAACCTATCAGTTATCTCGTTATATAATATGCTTTTATAAACTTTATAGAACGGCGGCAATAATTGTAACATTTCCAAACAACGAACCCATTATCCAAAACCATCAGTTTAACCATTTTTTAAATGTAGCAGATGTGACACCAATATAGACCTAAACATATTTATATTTATTTATTTATTTTTGAATAAAAATATATATTCATATAACAATAAACACATATATTGATATATACGTACATATATATATATATATATATATATATATATATATATATATATATATATATATATATATATATATATATATATATTGGAGTATAGAAGCCTTGTTTGTTGTGAGCCACTAAGACTTTTTAGCATTTTTACGACTTAATTACGTCATAAATCAGCACTTTAATTGCCTGCGGCGCCAATCTGCTGTATTGTGAGCTGAAGCTATCCCGACTTCGACCAATATGATTTTTATCCAACTATATCAACATGTATTTATATATTTTTTAAAAAAACCTAATTTTAAAGCAACAGCAATGCAATTGCTCGGCTTATAATGTCAAAAACAGGCTTAATTATGCACATTTTCGAAGCACTAACACATCAATGGTTGTACTGCATAACGCGACATTTTGTTCGTGTTGATGTAGTATTCCACGTTATGCAGGGACATTGGAATGTCCGGAATCGCTTGCTTAACCCAAATTTTGGATTCTAAACCCATCGATACCACATGCCACAGCAGGTTTCAGATTTCCCCAACATTTTAAAACGTTCCAGCACCACTGTCATTGCGCTGGTTTCATAAAGAGCCACAGTAGCAGTTTTCATTACTGCAATAAAATTATATAAATTTGTTTGCGTAAAATAAATCAAAATACAAAAATAGGCAGAAAACCACATTAAAAGATGACAACGTCGGAAACATTAAATTTTTTGTCCGTGATCCCGACATCAGACACATTAAAACTTTACTGCTGTAACACAAGGTCTACGATAAATGTACAATATGTCTGAAAGCGAACCCCCCCCCTAGCCTAAAATCATATTTTTATGGCTCCTTGCCGGCTTAGATAAGCAATTACTAAGAAATACGATTTTTTTCAGCCATGCGACTGGGACGCAGGTATCAGGGTGGAACATTATCTAAGGGTTTAGTTTTGTTATCATTTAGACCAGACAAGTCTGAAAAGTGGTAAGACAATAATTTAGTAATTTTTAGTGCTTATATTATTTATATCGCATACATTTTTGCCTGTACAATTACAAAAATATGCTGTGGGTTGATAACCAGTTTACGCCTAATATAATTTTGCAAAAATGAATTGTTATCACTAATAGTAAAGGGCAAACTCTTCAGTTTTGTTTTGTTTCTGGGCACTATTAGGCGAAACTGGAATTTAATATTGTTTACGATCAAGCAAGGTAACTAAGAATAGAGTGGCCAGCAGGAAATTTCCAGAGGTGGCGGCTTAACTTTGGATATCAATAGAAAAGTGATTATGACAGGTCTGCTGCGTAACATTGGGCTCTAGATGGAACATGGGCTGAACCCCACCCTCCAGCTCTACCGTAACTACGTCTCTGTTTACACTTAATCGTGATCGTGTCCAATCTACGTTTCTGATATAATCGGACTAGACGTATATGTACCACATGTATAATTGACACAGTTGCTACAACAAAAAATTATAAAATCGCGAAACTTGCACATTTCACAAAATCTTGATATTCTCAGCATTGCATGTTACCTAAAGCATAAGTGTTTACCATATTAATAACTCAACGTTTCACCGAATGATGCTCCAGTTTTCATTTTTTTATATTATGCGAAAAGTTTTAAAGTTTTACTGGTTTATTGCCAGCCCAAACTTTATAAAAGCCTTTATTGTTCTACTAATCTTCTTACCTCACGAAACCTATAATATGGTATCGTTAAGCCCTGTCGTAACTCAACTACTGTTTTAGCTTTTGCCTTCTTCATTTTAATTTATAACACAGCTTAAAACCTAAGCCTTCTAGGATAATAAATAGTTTTTACGACAATTTTCTATGAAACTGACAAAACGTAGCAGTGCGAAACTATACACATTATCGATTATCATGGTTATGCAATTCATCTTATATCGGAAAAAGAACCATAATGATTCTTAGGTTTAATAAATTTGCTAAAAGCCGAACATAGCCTACATGATAGCGGATAGAATGCATTTACATTCAACTAGAACAACGTTAGTCAACCATATAAACAGAGCTGTGTTTTAGAAGATGTATATAATCTTAGTTATTAAAATGAGTTCTTAAAAACGAAGCATTTTACATTGCTCGATCGATAAAGTAGCGTGTGTCCAGCTGTTTTTATATAAAAACACTGTATGCGGTTTATATATATTCAGATATGTCATTGGTACCAGGCTGCTCATGGAGATGGGGATGAATTTATTTTCATGGGGATCCCCATCTCACTATGGGGAAAGTTAATTATTGAAAAAAATTTTCATATATACTTAAATTATTAGCTTGCATCAAAAAGTGCTTGTATTGGTTTACAGTGAAATAAACATACGCTGGATCCACATTTTTGTTGTTTCAAATGTTCGTGCGTTAAAACTGTGCTATGGTCCACGGTGGGCAAACCCACAGAAGCCTCATCGCCGAAGAGCCACGCCTGATAGTTGAGCATAGAACAACCGCGGGCGTTACCCAGCTATGTACCACTAATCTCTAGCTTGAGCGGGACTGGGTACTGGGGGCTAGATACAGAGACTCTCTAGCTATGTTGCTTGGCAAATATCACATTTAGCTTGCCAGATAACGTAATATATCTCTGGCTACAGTTACCACGTCAGCACTAACCTCCTTCTTCCATGTCGACGTCCACGGTCGCAGCTTTGCTATAGAGGCCCCAATGGAGACATTTATTTCGTTGATAGCATCACCAACCATATGAGGTCCGCCATGCGACACATGGTAGCGGTCTTTAGCAAATAAATGTAGGTTTAGCTTGACACCGTTGATAAAGTAAATTGTTGTGTAAAGGAACATGAAATTGCTGATATCGCCGTCATTTATGATGAAAAACGCTTCATTTAGTTTGCAAGCTGCCAGACCTTCGCGTTGGAATTGATGAAGCAGTGTTGGCATTTGCGGAAAGAGAATTTCGCTGGGTAAGGCACCGATATATGAAATAATACAGAGTCGGTGTGCTTTAGACACACATCTTCCGCGAGTCAGGTGCTGCGGCCCGCGGCTGTTCTGTGTTCAGCTACCGAGCGTGTCCTCTACGGCGATGAGTTTGCCAACGGTGGACCATAGCACAGTTTTGGACGAAAATTTGAAACAACAAAAACGTAGATCCAGCGTATGTTACTTTACTATATACCAATACAAGCACTTTTTGATGCAAGCTATTTAAGTATATATGTAATTTTTTCAATAATTAATATTCGACATTGTGAGATGGGGATGACTTGCCGGATCACGTAAAGAATTTCTCCTGTAAAACTAAGGGAGAATTCTTTACATGACCACCTTGTGGGAAACTATTTACATAATCCGGTTTGCCCACCATAGACCATTAGCACAGTCCTATTTTAATAAAAATCAAATATCAAACTTTCCGGATTTAGTAGTCCGATGAATGATTGCTGAAGGTCGCTTCAAAAGTCGC
>JASANE010030573.1:0-76878 GCA_030248225.1 Trileptium ribeirensis | reverse complement strand
CACTTTGGCCAAGCGACGACGCATCCTTCTAGGAAGAGCGGACCCTTCCACTGAAAGCAACAATTTTGTCAAGCTGGAATAATTTGTTACATTCAAAAAGTGACCATCTTTCACAGCTACAGCTCCGATCGTACATTAGAGATATGGCGATTTCTTGTTATGTAAACGTAGCATAAAAGGTGATTATAGTATAAATTCTGTGATTTGGTTTGAGGTTATATAAATAACAGACGTATTTTTGTGACCTGACTGTCAGACATAAATGCAACTAGCCAATCTCATTGAGTGGTAGCGATAAATCTATTTACTTCACTGACGGAATTATAGAGATTGTTTTGGCAAACCTAGTAGGAATTATATGTAATATAAAGAGAAGGTGAAAAACGTGTCATGTCAAAGACTTAAATTGAAATTCATATAAGTCACAACACAGCTTGCTAATGATGTTACTGCGTCTAAACGCAGCCAGGATGTGTCCAGACTTGCCATGACTCACCTTGTATGCCACAGAGCTAGTTCTGAAAACCGTGTGTTTTTGAAACTTTCGTCACATTATTTCCAAATATATAAATGATGAAACATCTATTTTATCAGCTTACAACATATATAAATGCTTCAGATACTTGTTAAATATCTTACAGCAAGAAAGTATTAAAAATCCGCTGTTAATAAGACAGATCTGTGGGTTGGTTTTAACTGCAGTTGTGTGAAATATTCGATCTATTTGCGATCCACAATTTGTATTCTAGTTGCACCAATGGTAGCACATTAGTATTGCTGAAGACGCACCTTAGCCGAGCATGCAAAGCAGGGGCCTGCTATAACAACATGGATTTCAACATTAATGTAAATGTTTAAAAAGTTTTCCCCCGAATTTCCTTAAAAAACGATCGAAGTCTGCTAGTAACGATTGCAGAAATTCATCGCATCGCAGGCATAGTGTATATATTGTCCACACCATAAAGAACTCCAACGCAATGTATCTTATTGGTTGTTGTAAATGGTTGTTGTGGAATATCAAATCATGGAAAGTTGCATCCGAATTATGTAGCATATTATAAATGCATATGGTTATGTAGGTAACTGTTGAGGAAAAAACTTCGTTTATCAAGCGAAACATTAAGCGAGTTCTTTACAGTCTAAGTCCAGCTAGACAAGCAGTCCATCAGATCGAGTCTGTACCTCAATTCTTGAAACAGCCGAATGATCTTGGTTAAACTATTGTATTATGTAAGCACACTTACATACCAAGATTTTGAAATTACGGTATTTGTTATTAGAAACTTTATTTCGTGCAAAAACCAGAAGAAGAATGATTATAAAACGCCAGGCAAAAGCAAATCTAACATTCTTGCAGATAAAATTTCATACAGCGTTACAATATTTTTTGGAACATTTTGAAATATATTCATTTTTGATTCCATTTGAGCCATTACAAACGCTGTATCTAATTTTAGATTTCTTCTATGTGTCGCGCTAGAAATCTTGTGGGAAGTAGTCGAAAATTCTCGATTTGTAATTGACCAATTCCGTCAAGGCGCTTCGCCGAATTACAAAGGTGACAGTATTCAAAACAATATTGGCGACGTAATAAGTTGTTCGTTTGGCTACGTAATGTGCATGTTTTTGCCATGGGAGGTAAACTATTGTTTTTATGTCAAATTAGTATGTTTTTAACGGTATATCAGTAACTGTCCTAATGCAGGTGTTACATTAGCAACGTCGGTAGAGAATAAATTTTTTGAAACTCGTTATGCGCAGTCTTATGCGTAAGTAATCTTGAGGTACGTATGTACGTACACCTGGTTGTTCTTTAATCAAATCTGGTAGCGATCTGAATAAAAGAAAATGCTCACGAAACGCGAAAATCCTTTACAGCCATACAGCCAATCAACTAGCACTCACACTATTTCATGGGAGGTAAACTATTGTTTTTATGTCAAATTAGTATGTTTTTTAACGGAATATCAGTAACTGTCCTAATGCAGGTGTTACATTAGCAACGTCGGTAGAGAATAAATTTTTTGAAACTCGTTATGCGCAGTCTTATGCGTAAGTAATCTTGAGGTACGTATGTACGTACACCTGGTTGTTCTTTAATCAAATCAGGTAGCGATCTGAATAAAAGAAAGTGTTGTCTTTTGGGGGTTGTTTTTGTTGTGTTTTTTGTGTGTTGTGTTTTGTGGGTTTTTTTGTGGTTTTGTTTTGGTTTTTTGTTTTTTTTTTATTATAAATGCTCACGAAACGCGAAAATCCTTTACAGCCATACAGCCAATCAACTAGCACTCACACTATTTCACAAATTGTTATTCATTGTCCCTATCCACGTAAAATACACACATGCATCGCTTTCATGACGACATATTTGTATACACTGAGGTATAGCAGCTGTATTGAGCAAGTCGTTTGATGCACGCGGATATATGCACATTGATGTGTAGAATAATTTATGTCCAACAGCGACTATAAGCAAAGTTTGTTAGTGTTGCATTTCGGATTAATTGTGGTAAATCATAGCGTATTCCACTTCTTCATAGAAACTTTATATTTATAATAAATAACACCCTATATGGATAGATGTGGAGCTAAGTGTAATATGCGATCATTGATGAGGATGCAAAAAGTATTGCAGTTCACAACTTAGATTTATTTAGTCATGTAATTTTGAAAAATATTCGGTCGACGACTGTTCGACTTGCCCAGTATGTTATGATAATCCCAGAATATCCGTGGCTGCTCGTTGGCTTTACATCATTCTTTTCGTTTGCGGAAGCAGTTGACCAAGTTGTATATAGAAGCTATCATATGACATACTGCGTTCTATATCGTAAATGTTTGGCGTTTAGTTTAGTAAAGCTGAGAACGATGTGGCGGTATTTATCAGTGCTTCATAAATCATCCTAGCGGTTGCCACAGGATATAAAGAGCGGTTGACTGATTAATGAAATTCAAGAGCGTTGCGACGGGAGTATACCGTAGCAGTTAATAGGTGGTCGCGATGTTACGCCTACCTCTCACTAAGAATCAGATTCCTTTGCCCATGTTTACTGCCCTAGGAAGAGTCTAGCAATTACGTATCCAAATTGGGAAAATTATGAGAATAATTGGGAAAAATGACGAAAATTATTGCTGATACCGCGTACCACCTGCCGGAGCCATCTACGGCACACAATGCTAAGCCGTCGGACCTTGGACAACTATTTGTGAGTTTTTGTTTGTTGACTTTTACTTTGTGTACAACAAACAATTCCAGCGTTAGAGAGTACTTTTTACATGCATTCTGAACTGTAGCTGCATTGTTTAAAATCAGTTAAATTATGTGAGCTTAATATTCGAAATAACATGTGATTTTGGTTTATCCACTTTGTGTTATCGTCCTAATCTCCTTTTGAACAGGGTAATGCTACGCAGAGAGACACAAGCAGGGCAAACAATTGCCTTGCCACAGCCTTTAACAAGAAAATTTGAATTTTATTTAACTCAAAACTCGGTCCTCGACAATTTTATAACCAGAATATCATTACTATCGTATGGTCGCAATCACTGCAAAACATTGAAATAATTTTGCCAACGAGACGCCATTATACAAATCATAACATAGAAATTCGGGGTTGCCTAGACCTGAGAAGCTTTATGCAATCCCTGCTTTAAAATTTCTGGTGATATTGAAATTCTGAAGCCTGGATTCTTTTAATCTCTCCTGCGGCCTACCCAAATTTTCACACTTTCCGCTCATTTGAATTCGCTAATTACTAAATTTGTAAATTATTGCTTATGATTGTAATATTATTTTAATTTAGTCTAAATTATATATTAGATTTCGCGGATTTTTCGCCGGTTTTCATTTCATGATAATTAACGTAGTATATATAAGATTTTTTGAATGATTCTTATATGACCCGTACACAGTTTGCAACTTAGGAGAACATGTGTAAAAATATATCTTTGACTTCATTGAGAAGAGTGTAAATCTAAAGACTTCTTGTCAAATACAACTCGTAGTAAATTTAGGAATACTCATTGATAATATATTTATTTACTAAAACAGATTCGATTAAGAAAACTGATTAATTTTTGAATTATGAAATTCTGATGGTTATTCCACATTAAGTTTATGACAAAACTACATATACTCATTGGAGAAGAGTGGTGATTATCCTCATAAAGCATAAAGCTCCTCCTTCTCTTCGGCACGAAGCGCCAGTTGCTCCTAATAGGTTGCCCCACTCATATCCTGGAGGCGCCGCAGTGCGCGACCCCCTACCTGCCGATCAGCTGATCCCTCAGAAAGCCGAACCAATGACCACCTCTCTCTGAGGATTTTGCTGCACCGTAGGAGTTCGGACCTCGAGCATATATGGTCAAAACGCAGCGTAGCTTTATGCAGTATTTTCTCAACGTTCAGATAGCTATTGTTGTTTTGATATGTCACCGGCATTTGTGAAGCAAGCCAAAGTTTATCGGTTTTCAGTCGATGGTGGCATATTTTATTACGTCCGAAGTTATACTTACATTGCTGATACGCGACGGTGGAATCCTTATCATTGTTCAAATCGTACTGCGGTCCGTAGCATTGCGTCAATGGCAGAATGCCCGAATCAAGAAATAGCTTTCCCCATTAGATTTCTGCAGCGCTATTGGTTACAGTAAGACGATATAATTATTGGTCTTATTATGAGTATTTACTTTAGAACTAAGTCTATGGCGTTGAGTGAATGGCAAAATGCTCTTCTATAGACATATGATTTTTGCAGCAATTTTTGGCGTCATTGACCGTTGTAGCTTTAGTCATGATTCGGTGAGAGTATTAAGCATTTATTTTCGGTTTTTAGATCTACGGAATAGCTTAAATTCAATGAAGATATGTCGCGATTACTGACACTTAACTTGATTAAAGGGATATAGTTGAATACTACTAATCGTAACAAAATGTTGCTGAAGGTTAGACTTGGCTTGGTTATAGCATTAGCAAGAGCCTATGATAGTCAATCAACTGAAGATTGTGCCGCTTTTCAGCTTTCCCTTACTGTCGCCCGCGGTACGGCGCGGTCGTTTTCGACCTTAATTTTCGATCCACTGACTTATGCCCCACACAGGTTTTTGATGTACTAAGCTCAGAGCCCCAAGGTTTTCGACCAGCTTTTTCAGACCCCCCCCCCCAGATTTTAGACCAACTTTTTCAGACCCCAGGATTTCCACCCACCTTTTTATTAAAAAAAATATCTTTTAAAAATACAGAAACCGGTCGAAAAAACTGGGGAGGGTTTCTGAAAAAGTGGGTCGGAAACGTGGGGTTCCGAAAAAGTGGGTCGAAAATCCGGGTGGGTCTGAAAAAGTTGGTCGAAAACATGGGGGTGGGTGCTCTGAGCTTAGTGGTTTAAATACCTGGGTGGAGTATAAGTCAGTCTGGGGTATGGATATGGTGGTCCAAGATATGGGTATGGGGTTATGTTTTGGAACCACTTGCTGGGTCGAAAACCTAGGACGGGTAAGCGCGAAAGCGAGCGCCGCGTACTTCGGGCGAAAGTAAGGGTAAGTTGAAGAGTGACACATTCTTCAACAGAATCGACTATCATCAGCTCTTGGTATTAGCTTATGCCGGTGTCATACATGCAACGGTGGATATTAATTAACATGAAAGCAGTGTGATCTGTTGAAATTGATTTGTTTGATGTGATTGACCACTCCAAAGCCCAGTAGCCATTAAAGTAGTCGTCGTTTAGCGGTGCTGTTGGGTTTTTCGCTAACTGTCCTTTTAACAATATGTTTCTCCAGACATAAAGTTGATAATGTGTGGAAATAAACTAGGAAACACTTTGAAAATAGGCTAATACAGTTATTTGAAATTTAAAAATTTGAAAATTTATTATGTTATAAAATTAAGCCCAAGTTAATATATTTAACTGAAGACTTGTTTAAGTGTCGTAGCTTTTCAAATATCCATCTATTCGTTAAATGATCCCTAGTTGTAGGGACATGGTTTTTCTTTAACGAAAATGACTAAAACCGTAACTATGTACAGAGACACTTTTGTTCACAAATAAAATTAAAAATATAAAAGCTTTTACGACTATATAAAAGCGTGAGCATGCTTGTTCAAGTTACTCATCGCATGTCATTAGGCATTTTAGTGTACGATTTAGCAACAACTTTCGAAAACCATAAACTAGTGAGACTTTTGGTTTTTTACTATACAACTGTGAATTTCCACAGCAGCATGAAATACGCAGTTAATATACAAGTGACTCGTGATCATTCGATTGTATATATGGTATATATTATATTTTATATATTATATGTTATATATTCGATCGTATATATTTATATTTATCGCAACAACTTATCATAAATACTGCATCTATGATAAGTTGTTGTGTTAAATATAAAAGCATATATTTTTATATTAATCGAGTTTACTGCACCTCAGATGCAACAAACTCACAGTCGCGGACGAGATGCAGCGACTAGCAAAAGTCAGAACAGACACTCATATTCAAAAAATATCAAGGTACTTATCACAGCTTGCAGTTGAACAGCGCTAATGAATCCCTCGTTGAAGCCAGAGCTGGAACTTGCATACCAGCGCAAAACAAGCCTGTAGCTAGCCAAGACTACATAAGCCTGGTCTGGATTCAACAAACTACACACCAAGCATCAAAACTACCTAGAATGTTGCAGCGAAAACTATATTTATTAAAATTCTTTTAATGATTATGAAGATTACATCAGCCTGAAGTGAAAAACTGGATAAATTTATCCGCATCATATTGTCCTGTTATTAATATTATATAGTCAGTTTATTTATAAATATGTTTAACTCATAATTTTTACACAATTTTGAACGATCAGTCAATGATCACATACATGTGGGTCAATGATATTTCTTTTTAGGTCAGTGCGATGATATAAATGCGCTCGCATACGCGATACCAAGTTGTTACAACCCCAGCATCACCAACTACCATCTAAATTGCCACAACAGTGTTTTTGTAAACTAAAACCATTGTCAGTCAGAAGTTAGCAAGTTTGACGAGTATATAATTGCTTGAATACACAACCTATATCGCGGTGTCTCAGTGTCCCATGCTGCATAAAACTGAAAAACGTGAAGAACTCGTCAATATCTGATATAAAACTACATAACATATTAAATATAATGTACTTGTGAAGCATTGCCTATGTATTTTACCGAAATTGTTAACTGTTAAGTAGTATATATATGCTTATAATGAGAACACATGCATGCTAGTAACATAATACGTAATGGTGTTAGCTTGTTGTAACTTGTTTTTGTCATAGCAGTCAGGATGTGTTATTGTTTCCGAACTTATCTGACTGAGCATTTTATGTGTGTATCATACCAATTTCCTAGCGGTACAACATGAGGTATCAAACCAAACACAACACAACAGAGCGTTTATGCTTTTCATTATTTTTTAATATGTAGTGATGTAGCATCTGCGCTCGCTCCTGCAGGTGAGTTATATAGCATCTCACTACGCTAGCATATAGCGTGGCTGATCCACGAGCGATCATACATTGGACCAGCCGGGATTCGAACCCGGATCTCTAGCTTGCAAGACTTGCGCGCTACCATTACACCACAGGCCCCAATCACAACGTGTTCAGGTAGGCTGTATATGCTAGCGTAGTGAGATGGTACAGTAATATAAGTGGGTCCAATTTTTAGTCTAAAACCTTGTTGTCGAATCACACATTAAAACCGATTACCTACATGCGGTACAAGACCAATGGTAAATTCCACTGTGACGTTTGACGCAGAGATATTTTTTGTGGAACGAGGCATGTGATAAATTTACGCGGTCAAAATTAGGTATACGATATAAACATACCTAATAGTGAATTTTATGCGGCTATTGCTTATGATGCGTACAAAGTGGCATTGAACAAAGAGGGCGCTCTGACAGGACATGTTAAATGTTAATTCTCCATCAATACGAACAGTTAATACACGAAAGGCTTTGCTCGGTAAGCTTGGAAGGAGAATTTTATGTCATTCAGTAGGCATCAGGATTGGGCTTTGTACACACGTATCACGTGTTCCAACCTGAGTGTCGGAAAACAAATCAAAATGTTGAAAAAAGTTACTAAATTCACCAAGCGAATTAATATAAGACCATGCGCATGTTATGCGCATATTCTACGTTTATGTACAGTATCTACTGTACAATATGTTTACAATCGTTTGTTGTTCCTGCATGTGATCGAATGGTTGCTTGTGTTCATGATCATATTTTGCTGAGTTCTGACCTCTGGCAGATTGGCGTGTTTATTAGGTTTTAATATGTCTTTATTTATAAAATTTCATTTTACGAATAGTAAATATTGTTTTGCCAATCGAATATATTATTTATTGTGCCCCGGCTGTAATTTATAGTTGGCAGTTCATATATAGTTCTCGTATCAGGACACTAAAAGTACCATGTCTAAAATATATTACTAATATAATGACAGATTTGTATGGGTTTTGTCGTCGAATCGCCTTTTAAAAACATCTGTATACCTGTGGTGTGATGCGGCGTTTAAGTTATTAAGGACTCCCATGTGGAAGTTGTGTCATCCAATACTATGCACCATATCATTCAGTGGTGTACATGTCTACACTCTATAATAAAAAAGAGATGTATGGGACAACATCGACTTAGCTGTAGCTCTAGATCTGCGTATTGTTTTACAGACGGTGTTTTGCAGAAGGACACCATACATACACATATTGCATAAGGTGTGTAAATATCAGCATGATATAGATAACGCCATATAATTTTTTAAAAATTCTATGGTGTGATCTACACCATGCCATTATCGACAGTCACTATCTTAAAATACTACTGTAAACACAATGGTGTCCAAAACATCGTATAATGGATGATGAAATAGACACCCAGAGGGAACAAAACTTCCACATGGATGGTCCTTTGTACGCCGCGTTACAGGGTCTAACTACTACATTACAATATATATTATTATATAAAATTCAACTATATCATTCAGCGCTACATGTTTTGAAAAGAAATGTAAAAATGTGCAATCGAAAAAGTGCATATCATACAAATATAAATAGTTAAAATTTATTTTACAGCATTGTTAGTCACACAAAACTTTATTTTGAATGAAATAGTATATTGGTTAACTTTAAGGCTTCCGAGCCAATGTGCCATGTTTGAAGCTACATTTCTGCAAAATTTTAATGCAGTTAGGATATTTTTAAGTCTTTATATCCGCAAGAGCTAAATAGTGCTGTGATAGTTCTCTATGACTAAAATGATTTTCGAACTGTGCTAAAACATTGGGCCAAAATTGACATTTCCACAATTTAGCTTGTTGATTTTACTAACACCGGCAACACTGTATCAACCTGTGTGGAACAATGCAAAATTAAGTTGCGCTATTAATATATATTCTATGTAAATTAATTACCATTTTCCAAGAAGTACGGTTTCAAATATATTACACGTTTAGTGTTGAACAAATAAATTTTTGGATGTAGCTTTGCTACTGGATTGCACTAAAGCAGACGACGATGACCGTTATTTTGACAGTTAGATAACATTCGACAGTATATTTGCAAAATTCATTACCCGTTACAGAACAGAGTTCTAACTACATTATTTCTGCATCCGTCGACTTTTTGAGCGTTTAAATACAATAAACCATCATCGATAGCAATAGCTTTACCGCTGACGTATCACACTATCGCTATCAGCTAACTATTATGATAAAACAAACCTCAAACAAGTGACGACCAACAGCCATCGCGCACTCGGCATTAAGATTCGGAGTGGAAGGAATCTAATTTTTTACTCGAAATTGTATTAGTCGTATCGGGAATGTCAAATCTTGCTTTAGCCTCTTCCGCTTGTTGCGGATAATTTCCGTTTTACTTCCAGGTGCCTTTTGCGATTTATTCGCTGGGTTGTTTTAACAAGCGATAACATATTTCATATCGTAAGTACATAAAATAATAAGCAAATCTGCTCGCCACCGATATAATCATATACAAGGCACATCAGATTTAGCGCGATGAAATATAAGATGCTCGTCGCTGCGTAAGCTAAAGGCACTTGACGAGGTGAGTTGACAAACCCCCATGGCATTCACCGTGTGCCTTAGCAATGCGAAAATGCCTTCGTTGACAAGCCAAGGCACGCTATGAACACGAAGGGGCAGTTTGTTCGTAGTTGTTTATACCGGCAACTGTAAATGGTGAACAACTCTGGTTAAAGTACGGCAAATATCATATAAGATTAGGTTCTAAACGAACTCGAAGCCTGTGGAAGTGGAGGAAAATCAGGCGTTAAGTCAAAATCTTTCTACGGTACCTTGATGACAATTATGCAGCAATATGAATTATGTTTTATTGATTTTTTGCTGGATTACCACGTTGCCAGTATTGTCGACAAACGCTCAACAGGTGTACAATTGACATATATTTTAGAGATTACGACAGGGAATGATACCCAAGAGCAGTAGTCAATGTGAAAAAAACGATATATCGTTTCTGTGACTTTGTTGCTGACTAAATCGGAGCTAACATAAAGTTGATCATTCTATTTTACGTATCATCTATAACACATGTTGTAACCAGTAAATACAATAGCTCCCATTTTCTTTGTAATTTAAGCATTTGAATGTTTTACGGTATTAAATGTCTCCTTAATATCTATTTAAATACAAGATAATGTGTAACAAGTGCGTAGTGTATATACAAATGTGACATGAACGAACACTACAATGTAGTAATATATCTTTCCTCAAAGAAAACTGACAATATACACTGGACGGTCCGTGATTAGAGCGATTTACGGCGCAACAATAAACAGCTTTGCTGACGTACACGATGGTGCTGTCTTCGTAATTCTTGTTATTAGATATAATCATGAATAATTATGCAAAAGTTGTCAAATGATTTCAGATTTATATGGTCAACAAGATTTAGATTAGAGAGCACGCGACACTGACGCAAACCTCACATTTTATTGATCAATAATTTCATTATAATAAATGTTATTAACATAATTTATGTACGTAATTTGAATATTTTTGCATTAATCTACAAAATTTGGCTCATATATTATTATACTCTAATTTAGAATTATATCATACTCGACGAATTAGATGATTACGCTTTTACGCACAATAACATAATTAAGATCACCCGTCATCTGTTATATCTTCTACGCTAAGGAACATGGAATTGCGTCAGAGCGTAATAAATATGTTTCAGTCACTAATCTACGACAGAAAAGTGCACGACGGATACCTACTTGGATTGCTGTGGTCGCTTAAGTAAATATAAATAGAACTATTTCGTCAATAAATGGATTCCTACGAAAACTTATATTAATAACTATTCATGGAGTGCAAATTTAGCGACAACATACGCAATGAACTACAGATTTGGTTTTATATAAGGCATCGTTTTGTATCCGAGTTCGCATTATTGAAGCATGACATTCATATCAATAACACTCGCTGCTTGGAACAATTAACTCATGTAATTTTCAAATGCCAAGAAATTTTTAATTTATGGCATCAGCATTTGATTTACCAAAAATATAGACATACAGATAATTTTTCAGGTACATTGTGTCAACAGCGAAATAATCAAAATACTTTACAGTTCCAAATTATAAACCCAAAGAAACAAAATGAAACGATGAAATTAAATAAGACTTTTGTGAATAAATGTGGTTCACAGTATGACCAAAAGCCATAGGTTTTCAGTGGCGCGAAATCACATAAAATGCAACACTAGGTGCGTGGCAGAGCACGTTGTAAATTTCCATTGTGCAAGAACCATTTTGCACAAGAAACACATTTAACAACTTTTAGTTTAACCATTACAAAATGTTTGTATGATGTTAATGTATCGATCACGTTTTATGGATGTCGCAAGTATTGCATTAAGCTTGTTCAAAAGCATTATATATTTCATAATTACAACAGCAAAAGGATTTATTAACTTCTTAATTTGAGAATCAAATTTGTCCAATTTGCCAAATTTGCAAATTTGGCCTGGAATTTGTGCAATTTTCGGATTCACCAGATACATTTGCTTCTGGTTGTTGCCTCCGCCGTAAAATTTCAAACATTTTCTTGTTTAACTAACCGTGGTGAGTTTCGTCACCAGAGAAGCACCAGTTCATACAACAACCGACAATATGTTTTTGTAAATCCTATTGCGAACCTAAATATTTGTTAAATTATAAAAAATTAGTGCTTCGGTAATGGAATTATGTGTGTATAATTCGTCATGCACCCATGTATATATTTGCTGAAAAAACAACTGAAAGCGCAAAAAGGTGCCGAGAACATGGAATTTAAAAAATGAATTCTTCCCCATTGTGCTCTTCTGATGATGAAGGGATACAAGGATGATGGATGTCATTGTTAGCGTGCTCAAGTGGACATGGACTATGAAAACATAGTCGAATTAAAATAGTCATTAATACGCCATTACAGATAGCAAATTTAGTGTTTTCGTTAAGTAGTTTGTTTGATCGTGTTAAAAAATGAAACATTATTACTCGGTTGACCGGTGACACAGGAATAAACTAAAGCAATGTGTAACAGGTAAGTTCAAAGATCGGTTCACCTAGCTAATAGCTAATACCAAGCCACTTATAACAGAAGAGAAATTATAGAGGCTTTGGTACTTTCAGCCCGTAATAAGTTTGCAGTATGTAGTGCAGAGTTGTTATTAGTGTTACATGTATGTTATATATATTTTATATACTACTTAAATTTGAGTCAGGTGGGTTCACGCATTATGATGTTACAAATAAAAATGTCAAAGATTTTGGCACAAAAGACCAGTTTTGGTCCGTTACTCCCCGAAACAAAAACTATAAAAGCTATTATTTGCTGTACATTTGTGCCACATAAGATCATAGCCTCTGTGAAAATTTTGCTGAATCTATCCACCTATTGTCAAGTTACAAATGATCACACCCATACGTGAATTGCATTTGGCATGGAAATGAGGATTATTCTACATTAGCTACACCTCAACCGGTGGAGCTAATGGCAAACACGCATGTATGACTATGCTAACTTCAGAGCACATGAAATAGAAAAATAATTATTCAAAGCCGCTTAACCGTTTCTGAATTAAAACTGTTGAAATAACACGTTGTTCTCTTACAAGTAAGCAACAACTAGCTATGTAATTGGTTTAGATAAAACAATTGGATTTAAAAAATTTGGTAACAAAATTTATCCATTTTACTAAGCATATTTCAAGCTTAATAGGAAATTCCATATCCAAAGCTTCTTTCGCTGTGGAGTTTACTTTGAATTGTCATTTTTTGAATTAAAGTTTGCTTCGACCTAGGGTCTATAAGATCCAACGGTAATAAATATATTTCGATAGAGGAAGCGTTAATGGACGATTTACATATGGCTCCATGGGACATAGGTTATCGACTTTTGTGGGAAATCCCGTAGCGAAGGCGTTTTCCGTTGTGGAGTTTACTTCGAATTTTAATTTCTTAAGACCTAAGGTCTATAAGACACAACGGTAATTTATTTTAAATGCCAAATTTTCATTTGCCATTCTTTCCTTGCCACATAAAATGGAGTAAAACATAAGTACAGTGCGGCACTATATGAAATATGTTTATTTATATACTTCTAAAGCAACACCATTTGTCTGTAGCGCCTGCTTCAAAGCCACTATTGCTGAAAACTTAAACTACTTCTGATTCTGAATGCTCAGTTGCGTGAACGCAACCTCTGTTTTAAACGCCAAATTTTTATCAAAAAGCCTTTCACATTTTATTTTTATAAAAGATAATAGTCACCGGATTTAAAACGTCTCGTCTCCGCTAGCAGTCGCTTTTTTCAAATTTTGCTTATTATTACCATATCAAAATATTAAAGATAATTATTCCTTTATATCAAATATTGTCTACATACTAAATTATCATGTGCGCATTGAAAAGGTAATCAGTTGTGATCATTTCATGCAATATAGCAACGGAATCTTATAAAACGAACCAACTAAAAGAAAAAATATCAATCAAGATAAAATAGGAAAGAGTCGTTATTTTCGTTGACATAAGAGAACATGTTTAGCACCTTCATATAAAATTAGCTAGATCAAGGCTTTCCACGCATTATGGAAGTGTATATCGCTCGAGATGAAGTTAAGTTTGCATTCTAATTTTTATATTAATATTACTATAGTACAATTTCTGATCAATATTTTTTATCGTCGAATTGGTCTTCAAAATCCCGACTGATGTATAACTTGACGTTAGGCTTGAGCTTCAACTACATCAGACGAAGGTACGAAATTTTCTTCGTATCTATACAGCTAAATCATAATTGTCGAGTGAAGGAGGTAGACGGTACGGTGGGGCGGAGGTCGTTGTTGGGTTACCCATCCCCCCCACCCCAACAGTTTTGCCAATATTTTTCCAATCTTTGCCGATTTTCCGATGCTGATGGGTGACGGCGGGGCTATGGGGGTTGGGAGTAGTGGTAAATATGCCTTGAGTGAAGGCCAATCCTTAATGGTTGACCCATATACCTTCCCACTATCAACACATATGAACTAAATACATATTTAGAGCAAATCGTCTCAAAGTCAGATATTAAGTTACAATCCCCGTACTAAGTCGATACCACAACTTACTGTAGTTTTTTAGCATAAACATTGGTTCACACCTATCTACTCTTTGTGTAGTGCCAGATTTCGTTGCTTCCTTTTTATACAATTCCGAGATGATAAATATCGTGGCACAGAAACACTTTTATACAAAGTAACAAATCAGAAAGAGATTTCACATCAGAAGATTAAAAACCTTCTGATAAGTTTTTGATAAAGAAAATAATGGCCAAGACACTAAACAGAGTTCTGTACAATAAATTGTTGCAGCCAATGCGTAAATATATTCAGGATAGTTACTTTATTTATAACAGTTGAAATATTCTTCAGCTTCAATATTAGACATTTATAGTTTATACAGGCTATTTTTATAAAATGTTTCGGAACAATTCATGTAAACCATACATTTTAGCACTTTTAGAAAACTTATCGAATATATGAAAGGCTTTAAAAATTAATGCAAGTTCAAACGTAAAATCGTAGACACAGTATAGTGCTTGTAATCTATCAGAACACATAATTTCACTAATTTGCTTAATTTGTAATCTGTGTAACTAAGTCAAGTATTGTGTGTGAACGGTTATAAAGATAGCACTTATTGTCCATGTAATAGTTCCAAGATGGTTTGATATAAGTAAACACATTAGAACATTTTGACACACGGTTGTGTTGAATTCAAACACTTGCGACAGCTGCAGTTTTAACGACTACGATGTACATACAACTGCGCATACAAAACGCCGAATGCACTCAACCCGAGCTACAACTAACATAGTTGTAGCATAGCTTCATATTATATAAAGTATGTCCAATGCATGACTATTGTCATTATATATTTCTTTTCGATCCCAGATGTTTGATAGCATGCAGGTGTAATAAAAACAATGTGAGCGGGTTTTAGTTGATTAACCTTATGACCTTTGCATAAAAACTCGGTTAATTCGAGTTGATAAGTTTAATACATTTGCCCATGTTAATTGACGTTATTAAATTCTACGCTGGCTTACAGAATTATTGCTAATTTATAACAGAAGTATAATAAAAAAATTTTAATGCGAGTCTTAAAAATTTTACTAGAATTTCATTAATCTATTAGGCTTTATTTATATATTTTACATAGACATATCAATTTCACCTGAATACCTTCCAAATATAAAATAAGATCTTGGCGGTTTCAGTGTGTCGAAAACTAAACACTGAGTTCCAACCCCAGGAACAGGTAGTTTGACATGTATGTCAATGATAATGGAGCATAGAATCACAACTGATATCTTGAGAAATCCATTTGCTGAAAATAACAGTAAAACCTTGGGGATGAAATCATAAATCTTAACTTGCAAATATGCGTTCATATTTTGTAAAGGATCACATTTAGTTGCTTTACTGTTTGTCACCATGATAGATATCACAGAACATTTAATTCAGTAAGATACAAGATTGATTCCTGCAGCTATTAAACGAACAACGGTTGTGTTGAGCCCCTACGCTATATGTGACAATACGCGTTACATATAATCATACATGGCGGCGATCGGTCATCCCGGGGGGGTGGGTAGAGGCAGCGACGGGGGGGGGGTTGCGGCCATCCCAGGGTGGGTAAGCCCCCTGGCCGGCCAGATTTTCCTAAGGCGGGGTTGTTCGTGAGGACCTTTTTTTGGTCCTAGCAGCTATATTTTTCGCCTATGAGTTCAGTTTCTGCACTAGGGTCCGGCGTCAAAACTGGTCGAGGCGGGGATATTATGGTCCGCACCCTCCCTGCGGGGTTTCCGATTCTGATAAGTGTAGATTGCATCCTGCGCATTTATAATTCTGAGAATTGTGTAAAATGTAAAGTTTCTGTTTACCGGCAGCTGGCAGTTTCTGTTTACAACAAATTCGCCAAACAAAACCATACACATTTGCGTTTAAGAAGATTCTTCATATTCGAAGCAGACACGGCATTATTTTGCTTAGACACCGTGGACCATAGCAGACATTCAATGTCTAAATATCTAGTTAGTGTTAGTATATAAATAAGCATAATTCGATTAACTTTTACTTCAGGGAATGACGTCGTGAACACAAAAGCTTTCCATAAATTTACGGCCGCACATGCACCTTTAGCAACAAGCAGGCGCAATTTGCGCAAGGTTTTGCACTAAGGTCCTACTTCGACACTCGTCGAGGAGCTGCCAAGCCCCCCTACGGTGGGGGGTGCTGCGCACCCCAACCGAGGGGGGTAACCACCCCTGGCTTTTCGGCCTCGGGAGGAGGGGAATCCGGACCTCAGGGGGGTTACCCCCCACCCCCCCTGCCGCCATGTATGCATATAATCATGTCATGAATCAAAAGGATATAATAGAACACTATCAAAACAAACACAGCTACCATACAATGTATGAATTATAAATAATATGAATATGTACGAAAAAATAAAAGTACTTCGCTATTTGTTTGGTTGATTTACAGTATGTTACGTGTAACTATCGAAATTTTGCTTTAACTCCTGTAGTTGAGGAACCAAGTGATGGACGTGGCTAAGTATTGTCAATCAGGCAGTGCGCTTAAGATATTGATTGATAGATATCTGCTATTTGTGTATGCGTATTTGCATAACCGTTTGGTATACCCGTTTTAGGGATGGGGTTGAAAAATACTGTGTTTCAGATCTGAACATGGTTAAATTTTTGACGGTCCATGTAGGAACGTAACTTCATCAATACGATAGCCATATAAAATTATAGTAATGCTGACAGCACAATAGTCTAAGCGTGGCATTAGTTTGGTCGCTCAATGATTGGCACATTGGATAAGTGAGTCATCATTCTGGAAATAAACGATGTTCAATGCATACAAGATATCATTAGCACTGTCAGCTGTAGTGATTGGTAAAATTTCTAGCTCAGAGTAGCAGTCTAGTTTTCATCTGGAGAAACGTGTTATAGCCGTTGGTATTATTTGAGCTGCAAGTCAATTCAATTGTAAAAGAGCTATAGGAAAGAAACTCGATTTATGCAAACCAGCAGAATAATAAAATTGACCACAACAGCTGTTTTGTCGTTTTAACGCTAGTCATTCTTCCAGTACTATATGTTGACCTTAGAACTTGAAGTTTATGCCTCAATAGCAAAGTTAAATATAATATGTTTCAAAGTTAGACATCAAACGATTTGATATGGCTTTAGATTTTACAGCCTTGATTTGTTAAATATTTCAGTGTCCAATGATTGTATGTAATCTACCCACCACTGGTTTCGCACCGCATATCGGTCGTCTATATGTCGATGAGTGACTGAACAACTACGTGTAAGACCCTTGTTAAGCTTCAGGAGGTTTTGTGTTAAATATACCTAGCCGAGATAAAAGTTGAAAACAATATTACAACTTGACGGTTGTGAGCTGATATTTGTGCTGCCAAGAGTAGCGTATATATAAAATGTGCACACAGACACACATCAGGTTATTATTAGCACGAAGCATGAAATTGTCGAAATCCATTTGTAATGCATGTGATGCATGCACAAGGATGCGCAAATTTAGGTATATTTTTATCTTTTGATACACAAATAAATACAATTTACAAAGCAATTCGCAATTTTGTCTAAGATATACCTTTCTTGAATACAGTGCTAATCCATGCATAATGAAAGTAATCAAATAAATAAAACTTGTGCATGACACGTGCTGTCAGTATCACAAGTCATGCACTTGACACATATATAGTAGCAGACACCACAACAGAAGCACGAACTGAAGCGAACGAACGGAATTATTATTCTATATTTGGAGTGAACATGGTTGAAGTCTAGTAGGCAGTGTACCGATAGAACCTCATTTCGATTTCATGCCACAATCGTTGTGGATGAAATATTATGTGAAGATATATATAATGTACTCCTTTATATATGTATATAAATGATCATGTATATATTAGCGTGTGTAGATTTTTATGAATGAAAAGGGTGTCTTCGCTGGGACCTCATCTCTTCATTGGTCAACAAATTTTCCGAACATGATTGTACGTTTTATTTCTATTTCTAATTTGTTTGGTGCCCTCGCGAAGTTCTGATGTGAGAGTAGCCTACCCCCAACACTAAACATGAATCCGCTGGTGCATAAGTATATGCGTACATTATATATAGATATATTGCTATGTACAGAAATAGAGTGCTCAATAATATATGTCATGGAAGGGTGCCTGTATTTCTGCTATTATTCGAAAGTACTTTCTGTTTTTTCAGACAAGTCCTAAAATCCACTGCATCAGTCCAACTCTTCCAGATTCCTTATTTTATATTAGTACATATGCATCTATGGCTGTGGCGTAGAATTAGATAGCTTGACGCAGATCATATAGAAAATATGCTTCCAATCACGTGCAAATATCTTCAATGGCACGAGAACGGCCCCAAGACCTAAAACGCAATGCATCAACCATAAATTTAACCAGATTCTGTGTGCTCATCATTTAAGCAAAATAAATTTAAGAGAATTATGTAGACAACATAAAGTATAGTCTCGACAGGAGCCTACGACGCACTGCTTATAGACTAGGGTCAGTCAAAGCCATAGTCAACATGTTTTTATAACATTTTACGACATAGCATATATAAAATTAATCATAGCATTAGCCTGACAACCAAACATATTAGAACTACTTGGAAACATACTGTGTAAAAGGAAAATAATAATAAACATGCCGTGCATATTTCGGAAGCCGTACAAACGTGGACTCATCCACTATAGCACGGCATATTCGCCCCAGTGGGGTTCAAAAAATTGCTTGTGCTGGCCTTAAAAAGGGGAAAGTACGAAAATACTTTAGCTCGCTCATATCATTCGCTTGTAAAGGCGCACGGTGAATTTCGTACAATTACTTCGTCGAACTTCAAGACTTTTGAACTAGACTAGAATAAAACCTACTATGGGTAAAGTACGCGAAAATAACCGCTGCTGTATGTCAGTTGTGTTCTATAAGCAACACTAACCAAACTGTTTTCAATTCGTGAGAATAAACAAAGAGAATCTAACAAAATAAAATATGACAAGCTTGCTTGGGCGAAATCATGTCCGCTCGGGAAGTTTGCGGTTCAAATATAAACGTTTTCAATTGGAAAACAGTATCACAGAAAACAATATTTCCAAGCTAGAAAAAGCCTCTAGAAAAATATCTTTGTCGTCGGTTGCATTTGTGGAATAGATAGCCTGAAAAAAGAACAAAACAGATGTTTGGTAGCATTTAGCAATAAATATTACAGGTTGG
The DNA here is from genome assembly GCA_030248225.1 of Trileptium ribeirensis. Lineage (NCBI taxonomy): Eukaryota > Metazoa > Nematoda > Enoplea > Enoplida > Thoracostomopsidae > Trileptium > Trileptium ribeirensis. The sequence goes on along the minus strand of JASANE010030573.1, from coordinate 57,004 downwards.
TTAGCTCATAATAAATTTTACAATCTACGGGATCAAATAAGTAAAGTACCAAATCATTTCATGTAATAGCGATCACACGAACCCACAATCCACTTTTGCATAGTATGTTTACTGTAGCTGTTGGATTTATGTATATAAACTGATCCCAAATCGAAGCATTTGATCTTGTCAAAGGAATTAGCATGTAAGCGACAACCCGGAAGGTATGACAAGAGGCGAAACAAATGTCACATCCTTACAGTAATGGCAAACGTATTGTAGTAACAGTATTTTAGAGGGCAGTTACATTTTGTTAAGAATTGAAGTTTCCATATTATATTTCGACTCCGAAGTTGTACAACTACTGACTGATTTTTGTCTGTCCTCGATTATATATTTTCGATCACGCTGGTGCTACTCAAGTCGATGGAGATTGCCAAATCTGGGTTACTCAAGCACACAAATGAGCGTCATTTTAGAACGACCTGAATTATTTCAGTTCCAATGCTTAGTTTTGTAATATGGCTCAATAAACATTTGAATGAAATGTCAAATAATTCTATTTCAGACATAAAAAGTATTGCATTTCAAATCTTAAATAGTGCAGCTTCAACCGAAAAATTTCTAGGTGTAATAAGAACAAACGCACTTCCGAATCATGTTGTGGATCACGCTAAAGGATCGTAAGTACGCAACAAACAAAAATGAATCACATGAATACTAAAAATAACGAAGTAACACACCAATAAGGCAGGACAACCGCTGCGAGACTGCTAGACAGCGAATAGACAAATCGAATAACATTAATGAAAGGAAAGAAGAAGGAGCAGCAATATTGAGACCAAGAAACGATTTCGTGATGGCTACGCCTAATTCCTTGGTGAAACATGGACAATAATGACCAAATATCGTAAAATGTACACGGAGAGAAGTAAGGGCTGCTGGTCAAAGGCTGATTTAGCCTCACAATGATGATTTGATTACAAGTGATTTAGTATTTCAAATACTGAAACACTATAATAGATTTCACCTTGGCGTAATATATATTGTCGACTCGACTGCTTTCAGATTTAGTTGCTTTAGTTGCGTCTATATTTCTACTCTGATACCCAGAGTCCCCGCAAGCTCTTTAAAAGTGGAGAGCCCGCGAAAAGTGGGGAATTGTTATACTACAATCATTTTGTTATAATCTCATGAGTTAATTTTTCACGAAAGTGGAGGTCACTCTCCTACAAATCTTACCCTTTGCGACGCACCAGTTGATAACAAAGATTTACGCTTTTTACTCAAAAACCTACCTTTATGGCTGCCCTATAACATTAAGCCAATTGGCAGTCTAATAGAAGCAATACCTAAATAATGAGCAAAAAGTACATGTACATACATTCACTGTCAATGTCATTCTAGTAGAAAGCCATAAAACAATATTGAGCATATGTACATTCGATCCGTCGTATCTTTTCTAATCAAATCCAAAATTCAATCCTCTTCTGCGCCGTACTCGCTGTCGTTCCTCCATCTATTCTGTTGAATCGAAGAGAAAATAAGCAGCTTTTGCGAATAAACAACAAAATACGAATTAGCATCAACCAGCAGCGAATGAGTGAGAAAATGAACTGAGCTAGCCTGATTAATAAAATTCGGATGGGATAGACCGACGATCGAATACCATACATATAATATAATATACTGAACATACCGCGTCTTCTAAGTATCGTTTGTGTATGTGACAACAACAACAACAATAATAATAATAAGTGACTAGTAAAATAAATTCTGAAAGCATGCGAATATACTAATAAAGAACCAGCTCTAGCGCAGCCTCGTGGAGGACGCCGCCGTTGTGTCTTCGACAACCAACTCAATCGACACAACAGCCGTCCCGTCCGTATCTTATCTGTTCAATATTATTATGCGCAAACGAGAATGAGCAAGAAGAATGCGATAACGAACGAAAGAAATGAACGAAAGAAGAAACCCTGATAACGATGATGAAAGCTGCTTAAAAGTAGTACGTACTGCTATAGACGTTCATGTCTTTGCCCATGACAGACGCGACGCTGAGTTGAACCATTATCATTATTATTATCATCATTATTGCTATTATTATTATTATCAGTCAGACGGCATGAAGAATATGATGACAATGATGGCTACATTTATGGAGTGCTGCTGCTGAACATTAAGTGCTCCTGTGCTCTCCAACAAACATAAATCTATTTACCATGTGTCGGTAAGACTACAACTGTTGGTGAGACTATACAAATTCTTGAGACGTCATTATCACTATCCTGCTCAGTTGACATGGTTTTTTGAAGGAAAAGTTGTCAAATATAGGCCACAAAATCGTTCAATATTTACCGTTAGATATAACTTATTTAATGCTGAAACACTTTCAAGTAACTTCAATACATATGATTTTATAAAATTATTTCTCAATTTTCATGACACTGTGTGTCCATATAATTTACATGATTTAAAATTAATATTTTCCCGTTACAGAAAAATTCAGCGGTATTAGCGACGCATATAGTTTTCGTTGCTTTAGACAATATGACTCATGATTAACGGTGATCGGCGAATTCCTAACCACCGTAAAAACAGCAAAAATTTATATTTTAGAAGAACGGTAAGAAAAGCAAAAAAGAAACAAAACCAGAATCTCAATGCATCTCTAGCTATGTAACAACTTGTCATTTTATTTTTTTAGCTGCAATTCAGAAACGAGGAGAAGGGATTGTCAAGGTCCTAGCCTTTAGCGTGAACATAGCCAAAAGTAGTAAAATGCACAACAAGGTGGCTATACCTTTGCGGCAAAATAGAATAATGGTTTGTGTTTCTTTTCTATAAAGCTGAACGTTTGGTACAAAAACTGCCCAATTTTATCGAATTTTGTGCACTAAAGGCGTAACGATGGTTGGAAAATAAGAACGCTCACGTGGACTTATATATTATTTGGCATGTGGTGCGCGGTACGATTTATTTTTACGCTAAATGTTAGATTACTAGTAAAAATTAGTATCAGGCTATTATTAGTTAATTAATAGACTGGTTAGACTAATAAATTTATAATTCTGCTTGCTACCAATTTATGCTTTGAGTGACCATGCCTCATCTTAGCTCACTCTGAGTAACAAACGAATGACAAAACGTGGTTATATCTTGATCAGTTGCTAAGCTGCAGTTGAATAGCTCGAACAAAACAAGTTTCGCGAAGCGCTTTTGTAGAAATTCAACCCTGTTATAAATGTACGTTACTAGAAAACTTATAGTGATTAAGGACAGCAGATATTAAGTGACTGCACTTGAAGTTAAAATCCCAGACAGTAACACAAATAGTAGGTTTTGCGAAGGACGCGTACTTATGTGTCACCTCGCAACAACGTCAAATTTATGTTATGAAAACTTCTGTTCCGTTTATCTAGTTTTTTTGACAAGGTTTTCATATGATCTGCTATTGTCTTTGTTCTTTGGGGTGCCTGATTTAGCAGTGACATTACCTAGATTCTGCATATAAAAACTGCGAGTGCAGTTTCAAACTTTCACAAATTCCAAAGTTAGATAATCTGTGCGTTTTCTTGACATTCTGCTGATGTAATATTGTCAATATTATCGCCTGAAGAGAACATTTGGCAATGTGATTACGCCAGAAACTGTGATAAACATAGAAACAACAAAAAGCAAGAAAGCAAGTCTTGATCGAAATCTCGAGACAAAGTATGCGTGCTGTTTTTCTTAGTATAAATAGGTCACAGCAGCATATAGTTGATCACTCTTAACCAATTCCTTTAAAAATAGATGGAGTGTGTACCATCCGCTTGAGATTGATATATGAAAGGGTTAAAGCGAACGCAAAAATAAAGTTTAGGAGAACAAAAAAAATCTAAATACACAGGGCTACCTACGACATTCAAAGTAATGATTGTTTAGCTGCATTTCTTGCGTTTACACCAGTCGGCCACACAACACGTAGAGACGAAGATTTACAAACGCATTTTAGTGAAGTTTGGTGTTCAATTTTTTCAGGGCAAAACATGTATCAAATTTGTTTCCGTTATCTCGGCCTATATAATAATAGGAATAGGAAAACTGCTTAAGCGTGGAACATGATGACTAATTTTAGATACAGTGAATCCTATACTTTTGGAAAATCAAACTATATCCTCTTTTCTCTTCTATTATTGATATATCTTCATATATATATATCTATATAATCTATTTTAACCGCACGTTGGTTGTCAAACGTTATTATGGCACTATTGTTTTCAGTTTTTGCAGCGCAAAATGGCGCAGTGGAATTACCCCAAATCTCGCACCGCAGGTCTGTTGTTGCTTTTGAAAGGTGATTCGACGACATCGTCCGAAATCAAAAATTGGACCATACTAATACTTAAACATTTAATATGACGGGGATGTGATCTATACAGCATTTATGCGTGCAGAAGTTAGCAGTTAAACACAATTGCGGTACGTATATATGCAGAGAATGACAAAAGTCGAAAACAAAGTCACATCATACCGGCTGTGACAAAAATGGGGCACCGGAATTTGAAATTTTTATGCAAAACAGTTAAATTGAGGATTATCATTTAAAAATAGCGTGAATTTGAGCCCAAAATACAGCTATTACTTGACATTTTGTAATAAATAGCAGGATAGGCGAAGATTCAAAAGCATTTTTATAGACGCTTTAAAAGACCCATAAGCTAAATTGGCGATGTTAAATCTTGTAAAACATCAGACGAAGTAAAATATCCTTTTCGATCTGATTTGTAAATTCGCTGGAAATTGCAAGTTTCAACAAAATTCATGTTGTGTGAATACATTATCTGCTGTAAATTATGTGGCTAGACCAGTGTTCTGAATCATATGATTTAAGGCGCAAGATATTAGATACTTCTTAAAGAAAATATTTATCAAAGATTCGATAAAATCTGAAAATAAGTATATAGTTTGTTATTAGTATGATAGTCTTTAACATGATTTAGGTAGATTTCAGACACTCTCAATCGTATATATTGAACTGTCATACATACTCATAAACACTGCCTGTGCTCTGAGACCTCTAACATACGGTCTTAGATTGCCATAACGTAAGAGTGCTATTACACCGGAACTCAAGGTTTTATACGATCAGTAAAGATTCGTGTAGAACCGTTATGGCTGTCTCAAAGTCCCGGAGACCAAAAGTGACTAGGTTTGAATTCGTGCTCGGATTTTGTAATGTGAGTCAAACAGTAGAGCAGTATAAAATCAAATATGGCAGGCTTGTTAGGCTAAAACGGTTAATATTATCGCTTTGACACTTTATTAAAATATATTTTAGGTGAAACAGAGTCATAGGGCCATTATAGTACTGAAAACCACACAGCTCCACCTAAAATTGAATTTATTTTCTTCCATTAATATAATTGATATTTTGTTTCGACTTCCGCAGTTTTGTGCTTGCTTATATACGGAAATGCTTATTTCTCTGCCTAACTAAACTCAATATGTAATATCACACACACTTGTTAGAAAAACACGCTAGTAATGCTACAGTCAACAGAGCGGAAGTTGAGCATATTGCTGGTTCGGTTGCTTTTGCTTTGACAATTGCCTCCATGATATTTATCTTTATGTCGGCTAAGACGGCGCTACACTGCCTGAACAACCAACTGGTAGTGCTACGTATTAGTTATATGTGTCGGGCTATGACCTTGTCTGAAGCTATTTGTACTTTGCAAACCAATGCTTTTCAGTTAATTATAGATCCACAAGTAGTTGTTACTCTTATAGTTATATTTGCCATGAATGTGCGCCATACGTGTCCATGTCAACCCTCTTAATGGAGCGGGGGGCGTGGGCCAAGAATTCACCAAATACTGTTGCCATTCTCCACAATATTCGTTTCTCAATTTCCTCCAATGTTGCCTTAACATTTTTGTATTTTTGCTTGTAATTGCTAAAATATTCCTCACTCCTTCCGCACAATTTGTGGAGAAGGTGAGAAATGTGGAATTATTAATAATATAATTATTATAAAATATGATTTAGCAGGGAATTCGAGTCTTACGGTGTAATCCACTACATCCTATGTTCACTTATGAGTACAACGCATTTAATAAAAAATTGTAACAACGTGTGTAATCCAAAATTTACATGCAGTATGTTTAAACAAACTGCAGTGTACTATATGATTAATCGAAATTTTGTATATATACTACAAGTTTATAACTAAATTTCTGGTACCGAATATTCAATCGAATCATTTTATGGCGCAAGTGTAATCAACATCTAATGTACAACATGTTTAATCCTAATTTTGTATACCTTATGTTTTGTAAAGAATTAGTAACCACGTGTGTAATCCAAAAGTTTGTTGTACATGTTTAATCGAAATTTTGTATATCGAACATTTAATACAAAATTAGAAACCGTGCATGCATTCCACATTTTACCTACTGCATGTTTAAGCACAGCTTAGCGTCCCGCATGCGACCTAGATTCCTAGCTCGACGTCTTATTGCCCTATTGTCACTTAAAACCAATATTTTCACTGTTTTACATCAATAATTCCGGCATGGATTCGCGAATAGATTCCTTATGTGGAGGTTACATCTTTTATAGTTCTGTGTTTTGCAAGCATTTCCCAATGTAACTATATAATACTTATCAAACCTTGTAACGAAGCTTTTTTATTTCAGTTAAATCAGGTACTATTAGGGGTGCATTTTATTCAGATGTACTCATTATTGGAAATATCTTACCTATTACCTGTTACCTGTATATTACCTGTTTAGACATGAATTAATGTGTATTTCGTACAATATGGAACAAACTTTTGCCGCATTGGTAAACTAAATCTGGATCGTTTGGGCGCAAGTCTTGTGCCATAACCATTAAGCCATTTAGGAGTTGTTGCTCAGCTCCTTAGGGAACTTCGCAATGCGAGCCTATGACCGCGCATGCCCATTCGTACAGTAGATGATAAACATGGCAGAGGTACGTACACATCGCAACTAACGTTGGGTTCATTTGAACACACTGTACATGAAAAATGTTAATCATCACGTAAGATTTAGTATAAGTTCTTCCTCACTACGTTTAGAATATGGGTCAGCCGGTGCCCAAATTTAGAAGACCATACAATTTCTAATGTTGATATGACAACAACTTATTAAAAATACAACAGTACTTGAATGGCAAGTGAAATATTTTTGTGTTGATAAAGTTGTGCAAAATTTTCGTTCATATGGTTTCTTCATTGAGGGTCAATCATTAATGAATTGTAACGTTTCAAATATTGAAATAACCGGAGTAAAAATTGCTTTCATGCCGTTTTTTCCTCCATACTCGTTTGCCAAAGAAGTTTCAAAATTCAAGCAGTGCGTACCGTTTGAGATAATTGTACAGCCAACTGAAATATTTTTCCTACATCAAGCCATGTGAAACCTGAAAGTGGTCATTGCGTAAAACATTGACAAAACAACTGAACGTGAGTATTTTGAAAAACTATGCTTAGATCAGTGGGTCAAATCGGCAGAGCCTGGAATTATCAATCGTAAGTTCGTGTATTCCAACTTGGACCAGGGTGGGCCATTCATCCGTCCCTAAAGCGTCAGTTAATTGAGTAGCATACGGACGAAAAGCGAAAATTTCCTATTCAGCGAATTTCAGTTGTAGTTTCAGTTACAACCCTGGACCACGTATATGCTAAAAACTTTAGAAGACGGGGATTGGCACCGCCTCACCGTTTGACACGGGTATTCGCATGGAAATTTTTATACAAAAATTGGGTGAATTGACAAAATTTGGCAAAATGCTGGGGTAAAATTGGCAAAAATGAGGGTGCGACGGGGAGAGGTCGCCAACTTTTGCTACCACCCCTGACGCCTCCCTTCGTGGGGCCTCTACAACGTGAGACGACCCCGGCTACCCTCTGAGACCTCTGAGCGTCAGCATGTATGACCACCGGGTATATACAAAAACGACCGTAATCGGAAGCCGAATTACAAAATACAGTACAAGATCAGATGTACATAATAAAAATTTTTAAACGAGAGAATGATTATTTTTAATGTTTAAGTGGGCGACCAACCCTACATATCTGCCCTCTGACAAAAGTGTATATATTTTAATGATATTTTTTGCTGAATCGCGATTTCTTTTACATTTCAAAAAAGCTCTTCTTTTTAAAAATTTTCAAAAATAACTTCCAGTGTTGAGGAAATATCAATCGATATCTTTTGATTCGAGCAAATCAAGCTATCATCGGAGTTTCAAACAGAATGCCATGCATTCTAGATGTTATGTGTTCATAGCTTACCGAAATCAGAACATTATCACAATCAGTAATTGGTTAAAAACGAACGCGCAAAATTTTTTTTTAAAACACACATATTTGTGTCTCGAGATATATAAAATATGAATATATATATACCAAAAAATTTATAAATATCATAAATGTGTGTGTATAGCAGCAAACAAAAATGGGACTGTAAAGATGAAATAGGGTTAAACAGTTAGAAAGCCAAGCAAGAATCAATCTCCTAAACCGAAAATAAAGGTACAAAAATTTTTATGGACATACTTTTGCGCTAAGCGAACTGCGACTAAGTCTAAAATTCAGCTGGAACGACACAATTTAATATTGAATTGCTTTTATGACGTTTCCATCGCAAAACAAATAAGTTTAAATTTATTGTTGTTTCAATCCAGACGATTCCGCTTCGATTGTTCATTGGTTTCGTGTTCATTGTTCCAAAACCAATAAAATAAATAAACAACGCGGAAAAAGCACCACAATTTCCAGCAGTGAGTTGCTCGCTGTTTGAAAATTACTTCCCAAGGAACGCGATCCTAATTCCGTATTACTGGTTTAAGTCACGCTACAGCACTACGAACGACCGTCATCAATACACGCAACCAATTGCATTAATAATCACAACGACGACATAAAACCAGTTTGAACGAAAATAAAACAGTCAGCTGCTCTCAAACTCCACAACAAGCTTGCGCCGTTCAGTTTGGCTTGTTTATGCACTCGAAAGCATGCAGTCTTTATAATAACACAAAAGTTCTATTTCTGCTACAACTAGTTGTCTCATAGTAGTTCACCGCGAACGAACGGCAACACCATATCGGTTTGACCTATAAAGTAGTTGATTTGGTTTGGCATGCAAAGCTGCCGTTAGTTCCGTTCGGAAGAGCAGTCGGCCATTTTATGTCGTTCGAATCGCTTGCCGTCGAGCTCAGTCAAGCAATAAACAACAAAAGAAAACCAACTACAAAAGATATATCTATTTGTTTTCAAATCACCACCAATGAAACCCAACTTTTACGGGCACCCGTTCGGTGGTTGCTTAACAAAAACAAAATTTGTGGAATGGTATACACAAAACAACCATCTATCATAGTTGAAGCATATCTTACAATGATGTCGCAACAGCAACTACATTTCATACATGGCGCTTTTTAGGTGGCTATCTCAATTAAATAAAACTGCTCAAGTAAACAAATAATAAAATATTAACTTTGTTTCTGAATGGTCAATTTAGCAATAATCTTTCCAGTACTTTGCTTGAACAATGCACGCAAAAGCAATACTGTAATCTTTGACGGTAATTAACATAACCTTTACTCTCCGCCAGAACGCTATTTTAACGACAAAGTTGTCAAGCGATATAAAACGACGAAGTTCTGACAGCGCTATTTGTTTATTAACCTCTGAAACAAGCTGTATGGCTTAATATTTACTTGATTATATACTACGAAGGTTTACCATGTTTAAGCAAATATTAAGCGTAAGTATAACACATTCGTATAGTTAAAGTCAATTTGATTAACCGAGTAAAATATTTAATGCAAATCAGATAGAAAGAAAATAGAATCAAAGACATTCTTTGATTATGATCTTTCGTTAATCCTCCACGTATTTCACTGATTTGCATCGTATTTCTTGCCATTGTAGTAAGGACTGTAATTCATATTTGAGAAAATGAAATAGCGCGAAACGCTGGCTATAAAATCACACTGCTTAGTACTGAAGTAATAGCAATCCAAAGAATAGTTCCATGATTTGTTTGGGTTGTTGAGATTTTATAGTTAGAGCGATATAACATGTGACGGAAGTAAACAACTGAATTTTTACAGTTGAACTTTGTGAACGCTAAATTTTGTGTATATAAATATAATATTTATAATATGTTGTTTAAGATGTTTCGAAGATGTATTTTGTGACCACGATCAGCGTAAAACTCATTTTGACAATATAATTATTTGCCAGCCGCATATCGCTTTATAACAGTGGGTTTAATTCTGCACAAGTTTTGAGCTCCGCTGCTCAAAACAGCTCTGCGATAATAGATATTTGTCGAATTTTTTACTGATTCCAGGAATGACTGCTGTGACATTTGCTTTTAGATGAGCGAAAAATATGCTGAATGTCGACGCACAGCGGGTAAAAATTTGACGTTCACACTCTTAGGCGACATGACTTGTTAGCAAACGTTGACGAGCTCAAGATCATAATAATAAATAATGATCTTTCCTCGAGTGTGGTCGCACTAGCTATACTGGCATCGACAATCTTAGAACTTCTCAAAGTTGTTCTAAATGTAACAAATAGCTTTTAATGTCATCTTGGTAGACCGAGCCGTAAAGGGCGGGTTTGTCATCTATTCTAAAATTATATAAATATACCAAATAAAACGAAAGAACTTCCACATATCGGTTAAGTTTTGTTATTTATTCCAAAATTTTACCGTTTGTCTGATAGCGTGTTTTATAAAAAGCATAAATTTTTAAGGCCGTACAGCAAAATAATAACCCCTAATACTGAATCCAAATTTTTACTACAGTTAATATACACTTAAGTTAGATTTTCTGCATCTATTTTAATTTACACACCAAATTGAGTGCAACCAGTATGAACAATATCCTCCAGTCTGACGCACGGATCTGCAAAATTTCTTTAGCATTTCCCGTTCCTGAATACATCGCTTACTCTCGAATAAAGTTTTCAGCTCGCTAAGCATCCGAGGATACCGGCGTACACCTGTGCCATGAAAGCACCCAAAAGAAAAAATCACATGGCATTAAATCGGACGAGCGAGGAGGTCACTCGAATCCCGGAGACTAAGCCATTTCCAATGAAGTTTTTATCCTAAACATCGCGAACGTTCCTGGTGTACTGGCGCGTGGCAACTCCGCCATAACTGGTGTTAATAATAAACTTTAATATTCATCTACAACAGAAACAAAATAGTTTGCGATTATATATCTTCGTTATTGCATACGAACGCTCTGTAGTGCTATATTTACTTATACCCTGTATAAAAATGATGCGTGAATTTGAATTCTGGAAAATTATCATTAAATTTAAACAAGCCATGAATCTGTATAATCATTCAAATGAACTTTCGATAATTTTAATCAATCTGGAAGTCAACGAAATATCAAGTTACACTGGGATGCATAAACTGGACAAACAATGTGTGCTATTGATATTCGTTACCTAAAATTACCGAAAGATAATTACATGAAACAGTAATTTTTTTGGTATTAAGTTTTCGTCTCAGAAAACCAACCATAATCAATGCTATAGCGGACTGTGCTCTTCGATTAGGTTACTAATATGTACAATACGAATCCAGAATTTCACAGAATACCGCGAGTATGATAAAGATTTGCTTTAGCCTAAACGAACACAGTTCTAAGCCTATCACTTCGAGGTTAAAGAATTTACGAAATGGTTTAAATTTTCACTATACATCCCTAATAATGACGGAAACCATCCGCTGTAATCTTAAAATTAAATCATGTTATTTGAACATACACCGTAAAAACACAATCATCTCGAGATGGTTGAAACATCCTGATATCTTGCACTGGCACTGGCAAAAAAACTGAAAAGCACACGAAGTATAATGTACCACCCACAGAATTTACTGTTACAGATGTCTCAGGAATATAAACGTCGTTACCAAATTACGTAATAATTTTATGGCGCTGTACGTGCATGCGGAGGCTATGTTAGTACAATTCTATCCATAAGCCCATGATAACTGGGGACGGTGTCACCTTCAGGGGCCGGACGTTATCGTTCGAAAAAAGACAACATATATTGGTACGTGGGGGGTAGGGTAGCGGCTTTCCCACGACGTACGGTTGCTTAGTCTAAGTCTTATACACGAAATGAAGCTTCGGGTTAGTAGGTAGGCATTGCAATTCCGCCAATAAAATTACGTTATTTAATGTTTTAGGTCCAATCATTAATAGGCAATATTTTGTTTGTTCCAAATCATACGAATTCCAACACAAATGAGTATATTGTTAATTAAAAACGATAGCCCGATTTCAGGGACAATGATTATATACTTGCACCGATTTTCGTGCGAGAGTTAGAAATGACTGCCCAGCGTTCGATACTTATCGACTTATCTGTTAGACTCTGAGACAAGTTTTGCCTGTGGCATAGTGTTAGAAAGTGCATACTTTTCGGCACCTTGACTTATGGTCGAAATATCAACTTAAGTAATGACTTTAATTTCGAACTTAGTTATGCGATTGGTTAATTTTGAATTAACTAACGAAATTTCAACTTAACTATATTATTATTTGAGGATTTTGTTTCAACGATATATTATATTAATTGATTGTTGCCTTGAAGAAAAAGGTACTAAAATCATCAACTACCTTTCAGTTAGAACGAACAGTCTCACATCAACTGTGAGATAAGGGATACACGTATCACGCAAAAATAACCGAAATTCGGCGAATGTTTAACACAAAACGGTGATACATGGCGCAAAACAAGTGAGACTAAAATGACATGAGATAAAACTTTCTGGTATCTCATGATACCAAACATTAAATTTATGTTTTATGTACAATTTTTCCTACTCACACACGGAACTGGAATCGTGCTATAAACTGAACTCATGTTCATGGAACAACTTGACGTAGTTATGCACAGTAGGATGTGTGATCACATGCACGCCGAGCGTCAATTGCATTTACTAAAAGTAACTTCACTAATATTAATTCAACCATTGTACACAATTTATAAATTATATAAATTAAAATAACCAGATGGTTTTTCCAAGAAATAAACAAAACACATATTTAAAAACACGTATATAAAATGTGCACTTTAGAATATATCAAGGCCGACATTTAAGCCCTTCGTGAAACTGATCCGGCTTTTCATTGATTGTTTTTAAACTTTTACCGTGCGTACAAGAAGTATGACAACTTTATAGAATACTAAATAACGCATTAGTTTACTTTATGGCAAAGTGTTATTTCCTCATGTTGTGTGGAACCTTACTTGACTTACTTTGACTTATGCCGGCTCAGCGTTGGAATGGAATCGACCGTCCCGTCGCTTTCGGCGCCATCATGACATCGCGAATCAGACCACGCCACATCGGACGATTTTGAGCATCTTCGATCGCGGATTGCACACAATAACGTGGATGTACTCGGGACAGATCGTCGTTGATTGTTTTTGTCCAAGTTTTGATTTGTCCACCTTGTCGTTTGTGCCACGTCAAAGGGCGATTAGGAAAAAGCGACGCTCGCGCGATTCTCGAATGATGCATACGAGCGACGTGACCAAAGAGCTTCAATCGACGTTTACGGATTTCTGACTCGATTGATAACTGGTTGTTGGCCAGCCGGTGTAGTGTGTTGATGGGAACCCTGTCGATAAGTCGTATTCCGAGAATTCGCCGAAGACAACTGTTTTGGAACACTTCCAGACGGTGGGCGTCTGCTGCCAGCATCGGCCAGGATTCGGCGCCGTAGAGTAAAACTGAATTGACAGCAGCGTTATACACGCGTAGCTTTGTTTTTGTGGTGATCTCTGGTCTTGTCCACAAAGGTAGCATTAAGTTTTGAAAGACGCTGGATGCAACCAACATGACATCACCTTGGAACCTTAAGGATCTGACCAACGGCAATTTTTATAGATCAATGGTTGGCGAGCGCCAGTTTAACGACCCAAGTTCGATTCTTTGCCATGGCAACGATTTGTCCAACGCTAGTTGAAATGGAAGCTATTTCATGAAGTAAGGACTTAAATCAAAGAATTTAGACAATCTATGTCATCATATTTAAACGATGCAACGCACACGTACCGACGTTAGTTAGGAAAATAAAAATAAGTAGTAGAAATAAAACAGTAGGGAAATTAATTTATATTACTGTTGAAATATTCTCAAAGACCCCATACAATAGAGTTCGCCTCAACTTTGCGAACATATCACTGAACGGTAAATGTTCCATATTTGTCATCATCATAAACCCACACATATACGAAAGCAAATTTATGTTGATCACATAATTTGTGACGCTTTTATATCAAAAATAGCTGACTTTCTACACCACCGAGATTCTTCGCTAGATCGATAACAAAACTAATAAAGCCAAATAAACTAACCCCCAACCTTTGAATAAAAGCTAAATAACAATCCTAAGTTGTTGCTTGCGGCTACAACAGAAACAGCCAATATTGATAAAATATTAATTTAACGGTGGGTATATAAGGAAAAATGTACTTCTATACACGCTTCGATTCGACTATGATCGTAAACAACTCAGTTTCTTTCGAAAGCCGAGCACAGCAAAGCCGTCAGGTCCCATTATTCTCGATTAATACAACAATAGTGCGCAAACCTTGACTAATTAAAACGTGTGAAGCACACCAGAAGCTTCTGTATATACTTCGACGACTATTGCTAATGCCACCAAGCCAGACACACGACGATCACTACAACAACACATCTAGTACAGCGCAGCATACGAGAGTAGGAGAATGCACATGAAAACGCGTCGCTGTCATCAAAAAGCTGCACGTGTCTTGACTCAAGCATTTGTCGCTGCACAGTGAGAGGTGTGCGTGCAAGAATTAATTAATCTTAACTCAAGCGTGATCGGTGATGGCTAATGCCATGCCAGCTTTGTTACACATATATAAGGAAGCAGCAGGCAACAGCTAAATTAGAACGCTGTAATAGAAGTGTGAACTTGTGTATATAGGCATACACATTTAAAATTGTTGTAGAGCACTCAAACCTATAGACCGCACACACTGATCTTACCTAACCTTATTTGTACATTACATAATTTGTTACATGTCATGAACATTACATATTTCCGCGCAAGCGCAGGTTTCTAGGGGTTGCGTTGCCAGAAAATTTTAGTAAGGAGGCTCCCACTTATTGTGAAGGTCGGGTCAATAGATCGATCTAAGGATTGCAAGGGTAATACCATCTTCTTCTTGTAGTTGCAAACAAGGAAGTACAAACGGAAACTCGAGAATGGGGGCGCGGTCCCCCAGTATCGCCGGTGGTAATGCCCAAACGCATATATAGATACATTTGCAATAATTGTAATACGTTCCAAGAACAAAAATTAAACAACATTATAATCTTGTTAATATATATTTGCAGAATATTCCTTCACAGGCATTTCCAATCTCACAAGTTTTTTTGTATATAGTTGATGTTAATAAAACTGATTCATGTGTTACTACAAAGATGCTACTGTATACATACCACATGACATATATGTAATGAAGCCTTTCCGGTCTGTTAGTCTTCCCGCTGCCCACATCAAGGTCCGTTATGGACCCGAAGATACCGAAAATACTTGTAAAGTATGCAAATAAATCGGTTGATTTGGTATATTTCTCGCGAATTCCATAACGCCATGGGTTTATTTTGCTTGTGTATATTTTTGTGTGTTGGGGTGCGTTTTTATGATTTTTAAAATTGTTAGTTTTGTCCATCATTTGCTATGCTCCGTTTGAATATTTAATGGATTTCAGTATTGCCGTTAACAGGGATTTTCATATTTGTGGGCACATATGTATTTCTACACATGTGTTATGATCATGAATTGTATCAAAAGAGGAAAAGGGATAAGGATTTATTTTCTCGAAAATCCTAGAATATTATAGATCTTGACCAGGAGGAACTCCTGTTTACATTATCAATGCATTGGGATCAAATTTACGACTGTACGAGAATAGGAGGCCTCACGACCGTTGAACAAGGGGCGAACAGTAACGCACTTGAAATTAGCTCTAGACTAGCCAAAATCGAAGATATCGAATTTACGGGGAACAAAAATAACCTGGTTAATACACGTCCCGATGGTTAAGCAAAGGGAAAACAATGAAAATGAAGGTTGCTAAAATCATAATTTTAACGTACAAGCAATATTCGTTCATGCTCAGACATGCGACTTATCTAAGCGTTATTTTAAATTCAATGTATATATATCTTTTGATATATATCTATATGTGTACACAAATTCCGTCATAACTATCCTCGATCGCCTATTCTTTTCCGCGAATCGTTTAGAAGCATAATGTTGGTAAGCATCGGCAAAAGTGGTTAAAATCACTAATATTAACGAGTTTGCATTTTCTTACGATTTTTAGCGGAATACGTTACATAAGTGCTTTAGGTGTCATTATATCGATTAAGTAGAATTAGAACTAAGTAGTACCTTTAAATCTTGTATAACTTTTTTATCCGTAACAGAGACACAACAAAAATTTATATTCGTACCTCGATATCCATAACATCCCTAGATAAGGGACATTACAACCGCTCCCTCTTCATTTAGGAGTTCATTCGGCATGAATACTACTAGCGCCGTGTCCGCATGTCAAGAATTATAGCCAGCCCACATGACCTCAATCAGACAAGCCGTGCAGCCGCTGTCAAAGTCGCCTCTCCATTTAGTATCCATCAAATATTAGCAGATATTGACACACACTTTGTTCATTTTGCAAAACTTCGGTATTTGTACTCCAACCCAAAATATAGGCATGCGACAGATCATTTAACTCGACTATTCTTGGCGAACAAAACGATATGCGGCGGATATCTATCTGACTCTCCATTGGCCCGTTATAACCCGCCAAAGTGTGCCCCAAAATAACATTTAGTGGGCATAAAATTCCAAAATTTATTCTTAATCCGAAAGCATTCACCTCGTGGAGACATCCTCAAATGTACCCGGCGCGTCTTTGTCCGACTCCCTGTTAACACGGGACAAACGATAATAGCGCCTCCACCTTAACCAAAACTCTCCATAGTTTCATCACTTTAGCATTTTTACTTTACCCACCGCAAAGGTGAGGGTGCTACCCTTTAGCTGAATTGTTCTGTCATGGCGAGTTCCACCATCTCATGGTGGAATTAATCTACAAAGCCATTAGCACAAGAGAAACTGCTACAGCTCCCTACACTAACATACATACAACACCTCGAGTGGGTCAGGTCTCAATATTGCGTCTACCCTCCTTGTGTTTAGTATCAATCGGATCCATTCTTCGTCCTGGAAATGAATATAACCGCAGCCCACCTAAATATCCTTAGAAATCCCATGCCCACAGACCCTTGTATCCATTTTTTCTTTTTTTTTCTCTATCTATTCCAACTTTTTGATCGTTGTTTTATTTGTGCCTCAGTCTGTTCCCTTTCTTCTTTTGTTCGTTGCGCTTCTTTCTCAGTGACCTTTTGGTCTGTTGCACGGTCTCTGTCCTTTTCTTCTTTTTTTGTCTGCTCATTCTTTCCCCCTCTTTTATCTCCCCTTCCTTTCTCACTCCTTTCTCTAACATTAATATTATTTATTTATAATAATAATAGTCATACTAGTCAAGATTTATATAGGAAAGGTATGCAAATAGATATATATTTTACACATATATATGGGCTAGACACGTATACACATACAGATATGCTTAGAGAGCGGCAACAAATCATATAAATTATATATAAAATTTCAGAGTTTTACAAAATTTAATACTGAATCAACCGGAATGTCTATTGCATAAAGGGGTGGTGTCAAAGCCCGGCGGTGCTGCCAGAAGGTTGGTCTTGTCCATGGGCCTCGTGGGGTTTCATCCCGTGAACTGTTCCCTGGCAGAGGTTGAAATGTGGTTCTATAACAAGATATTTCGACTCAGAGTTCCAAACAGATGGATATATTTTCATAAGAAAATAAATTTGGGATATTGGTCTCTACAAAATATATTTTGTATGGTTTGAGACAAAGGTCTGAGCCGTTTGACAGATATAACAACGTGCAATGTCTTCACGTTGACGAGTTGGTTATATAGGACATTACTAGCGAAATTTTTCTGGCCAGGGTTACATTAAGAAAAATTTTTGGACCGATTAAGCCTGAGTTACTGGCATTGTGTTCCAAACAGCTTTTCTATTCTGGTTTTGTATGATCTTGATTAGTTTCCATGTTCTTTTCCTCTTTTGGCTTCTTCGTATGTTAAATTGTAATTGTCATATCATTGATTTCATGCATAACTTTTGTAAAGCCTTGTCATGCCCAGCAAATTCAAATTAGACTTTTAAGGAATTAGCTCAATACTTTTAAGTGTGACTTATTATAAGCAAGCTAACTGATAGTAATACCGTCCACAGAACAGATTGGCTATGTTGCCTATACCCCAAATTACAATGCGTTCATTCACTGAATTAATGATTATATCATATGCAATGTATTAAAAAATTAGCCAACATTTAGGATCATTTCAATCGTGTCAGGATATCGCGGTTTCCAAATGCACTTATGATCCATCTATGCCCACGGTAGTTACCAAATAAGATAAATTCAAATCAGATTGTCGTCCTAAGTGACACTAAGCTTTTTATTAGAGTATCAATTACGCCACCACCTTCGGACCATGGATGCATTTGGAACAAATCCTAACAAATTGACGATGAACCCGTTGTTATGCGTTCCAATTAATAAAAAAATCAGCTATATTTTGCAAAAGACCCGAGTACGGGATCCTATGTTATAAAACACTCTAGGTGTATCCATTTGCAAGTAATACGAATCAGGAATTGTAAAGTCGGTTTGTTTGACTTGCTCATTGTATCGAGCTCTTGTCAGACTGTGCGATCAAATTTTCTAAACATATTAGTGTGGTGGTAGGTTTGGTAGGTTCATTAGACTTTTGGCACAACGACGGTATAGTCGCCCGTAATTAACAGGTCGTAAAATAAAGCACTATATACTAGGTGTACCTAGATAAACCGCACATACAGCCATCGGCTGAAGCCGCACTCTAGCATTTACAGTTAGCGCACGTCACTTCAGACTTAATAGGTTATACCAGTTTTGTCGTTTCTTCTTATCAAAACAATAATTTAGCATTCGTATGGCGATAAGTCTAACTAAGTGCTGTCCGTCACGGGTTTATGAATTAGCATTTAACCAGGGGGAATTACATGAGCATAGTAAGTCTTTCACACAAAAATTGGCCTTTATACCATCCCAAACTTTGGTATACACAGTGACAACTAAATTAGGGGAGAAAGCACAGTATCTAACCCGCACCCCCATCTTTAGGAATCGGCTCGGTTCTGAATCCGATGGGACCAAAAACCTCAAATTTTTCCAGAGCGACTCCATCGCTAACTTTTTGGATCTTTCTCCATCTTTGCATCATGACCCGTTGGGTCTGGCACAATTTCAGCTTACACAGATTCGCATATATACATGATGTTCCATAAGTATGTTTCCCACTTTGAAACTACAAAACTTTGTAATCAGTTCAAATTATTTTGTATCATGTTTTAGATCAATATCATAAATAATTATTAATACAATGACGCAATATCATTCGCCGCTTAATGACAGAATCCTAGCTATTCCATTATACTCTAAATCCAACAATTCTGCTGAAGTAGTTCGATCCTGGTGCCATTATGCAGACAACCCCCACCATACAGACCAGCTATTAGATCACTGAATCGTAAATCTGACAGTACCGGATCTGTGTCAGACCACCCGCGCTTTGGACAACCTAAATCAGCCGCTACCGTGGAGAACGTAGTGTGGGTTGAAGAGAAAATATTGCAGTAGCCACACAAATCACTCAAACGCCTATCGATTGAAACTAAGCTATCAAAACCACAGGCTACCATGTTGTCAAAAGTCTAGAACTAAAGCCGTTTATCCAACAGCTGGTGGATTGCTTTGACCAAATACGATTTTGAGCAGAAGTGAATTTGCAGAATCCTGGTTGATCAAACTTGACGAGGAGTCAGAGCTCGCAGATCGGGTTTTATTTGGTCTGACGAAAGCACTTTTCAATTGAACGGACAGCTTAATCGTCACAACTGTCGTTATTGGGGATGTGGAAAACTTCACGAAACTATTGAGCATCACCAGCACGCTCCTCGAACCACGGTTTGGGTCGTCATGCATTCTGAGGGAATAATCGGACCAATCTACTTTGACGACACTGTGACTGGGGCCAATGTGTAAATGTTAAACCAGCAGTTCCTGCGGGCTTTTATGCAGCTTCCCCGTAGTGATGAATTCTTCTTGCAATAGGACGGTGCTCCGGCTTATTACGAGGAACGGGTTCGCGAGTGGCTTGATAGAAACTTCGCTGATCGTTGGATCAGAAGACGTGTCCCCATTGAATGGCCCGCACGCTCGCCTGATTTGACACCGCCGGATTTCTTTCTCTGGGTCGTATTAGAGCAGAAAGTTTACAGCAGACGACCAAATACAGTTGGATTGGAGAAATCAATGACTATTTGGCTGGAGAACTGACCATTATGGAAACAGAGCTGCTGAAAAAAGTTTGCCGATCTGTGCGTTATCGACTTGAGGAAATCATTCAACTGAATGGCTTTCAGTTGGTCCTTCATAAGAATTGATGTTTTGTGCACTGAAGTGGAATTTTGTTTTTTTGCCATCAAAATTATATTTTGAATCGCGTTGTGATTGTTGAGCAAATAAGCCACAAACAGGAAAAGTTACTTATGAAACACCCAGTATATTCGGTATTGCTGTATAGCTTCATATTTTTACCCTCTGTCATCATTGGTTTTGTTCGGACGATGATAGAAGCGGGTGTTGACCCTTATATTACAAACACACTCGTGAAATAGTTTGAAAATCCCACAAGCGTTGGTAAATGCAATGCCAACATATACATACCAGCAATAACAATATTGGATTTGGATAAAGAATCGAGGGAAACGGGTTAATATGAGGTAGCAAGGGATCTAAAACTTTGGGCCCTTACTGCCGGTTCATGCCAAATTGTGGTCTGTAAGTTATCATAGGTAGGTCACAGATGAATTTGTTAGGGCCAGAGATCAGTAAAAACGCACAATTAGGCGGCGGTTATGTTATAAAATGTCAGCCACGTGGGAGATTTGTCCCAGTGTGATCACGACCATACCATGGTGCATGGTAGTAGGAAAGATATACTATGCAGCACAAGCAATGTGTCGCGAACACCATGTACATTGATCTATAGTGTCCTTGACGCTCTGCGTTTGAATATATATTGTTTAGTATATAGTGGTGGTGTTCTGTACACTATATCGTTATCGGTGTTACGCAGGCTGTATGTGGACAAAACATCCCCGCGATAGGCAACTTAGCGTAAATCCGCAGTAGTGGGAGACGCGATTTTGCTCCAACTTTAGCACAGGTCTATATATACCAGGGTTGGTTTTTTCCGGAAAAAATGAAAAAACCAGAAAAAAGCAAAATTTATTGTTAGCTGTTTACTTGTTAGCCTGTTAGAAAAATAGCAGTAAACACAGTTTTATGCGAAATTGAATCTCCGTTGTTGATTATTAATGCCTTAATTACTGAAAAAGGTCTAAAACTGCATGTTGTCACATAGAAAGAACTTCGTAGGCAACCGTAAACTCATATTGTTCAGTATGGTATTTGCGCGATAGCATGTTAAGACGCTGCTGGTATATTATATATACTGCAAAGCATATCTCACGTCTTCATCTATTTAATATTGATACAAAGGTCGCGCCGTTGGAGACAGAACCTGCGCTAGGATTCCTTTGTAAAATGCAATGCACCGTAATTGGACAAATATAAAGTTTCTGGTTGGTTATTACGTTCGTATGACATGACAGTATATAAGCATTGACCACTGAAATAAATGCGATATTTATTGAAAAATGTAAATAAATGAAAATTAGCATAGAAAAAGAAGCAAATCATAATGTATTTTTTAATTAACTTGCTAAGATACGCATACTTGGTAACTAGGAAGCTCAGACTTACAAAAGTATAATGGCATATATAGCATTTATCTAAAGGCGATTAAATTGGGATTTTGCGGGCGAGCAATTGACCACATAATATAACATTAAGATTGTTCAGACCGGGTTTCAATGGTTCCAAGGCAGAGCCGCCCTATGGTTAAACAGGTAACTATGTTTGTTTATTTAGCGATAAACCAATTGCGTATTTATCTTTAGCCCAAAACTTAACAAACTAATGTAACAATAGTATGGTTAAACAGGTAACTATGTTTGTTTTATTTAGCGATAAACCAATTGCGTATTTATCGTCAACTCAAAACTTAACAAACTAATGTAACAATAGTATCATTCATTGATAACGTTTAAAATTGTTGATTGCGGCATTATAATTTTCAGTATTGTTAGACTTACTCTTAACTGGCGTCAAACTTCCAGCCCAGCAAGTGATGCTAGAATCGATTTAACACAATAGAGTATGTGGTTTAACTCAACGATCCAACAGTCGAGCTATTTAGTTTATGACATAGCGTGCCTTGTGTGACATGAGTGGTACTAAATGCCTTCATATGCTCGATACAAATTCCATAGCTCTACTCAGTACCGCACCGCCCCTATATATTTTAAATTTACCATCGGGCGAGAGTTCTTTATGCTGTGCAGGAGGCAAGCTATGCTTATGCTAAGATTATAAATTTAGTCGATGGCATAGTAATACCATTTCTACGATGTAAATAATGTTCAAGGCTATAACAATTTGTTGCAAAACGGTTTTCCAACTATTTTCGACTCCAAAATTCTGAAATAGTTTTTCCATTTTTTTCCGGGGGGGGGGGGGTAGGAAAACGAAAAAAAACGGAAAAAACCATATTTTTCCGGTGCCCAACCCTGATACATACTCGTGATAAGAATCGGTATCTTTTCCTCCGGGACTTTTGGTGTGGACTAAAAACTGGGCCATCCTAAAAGTTTTATTACAATTTAGAGGTACCCAAAATTCATCAGTGCCAAGTCAGCAGAAGACGATAGATCCTTGACCTTAGTGAAAACGTGAATTTTGTACATATGAGAATCCATAAATAAGGTACGTCGGAGTGGTGCCCCTCCGGGATTTTTGGATCGTTATGACACTGAAGTATTCTATGAGACTATATAGTTTCGAATAACTGCTTATGGCCACAGGAAAATAAACTAACAAAATCGACAACAAAAAACCCTACCCCCATCTTTTCTGGAAAGCTGCATAAATTAGTAATTTGATGATTTTTGGCAATATATATATGTATACTAAAATCGTTACAATCTTTTCAGGAAAGCTGTATAAATTAGTAACTCGATATGCTAAAAATCGTCACCATCCGTCACCATCTTTTCTGGAAAGATTTATAAATTAGAAATTTGAAGATGGTTTTGGCAACCTGCACTAAAAAAACATCACCATTTTTTCAGGAAAGCTGCATAAATTAGTAATTCGAAGATGGTTTTGGCAATATATATTAAAAAGCGTCACCGTCTTTTCAGGAAAGCTGTATAAATTAGTAATTTGAAGATGGTTTTAGCAACATATATTAACGCTCGTCACCATCTTTTCAGTAAAGCTGCATAAATTAGTAATTTAAAGATAGTTTTGGAAACCTATATATACTAAAAATAATCACTATCTTTTCAGGAAAGCTATATAAATTAGTCATTTGAATACAGACTCGGCAACCTATACTAAAAATCGTCAACATCTTTTCAGTAAAGCTGCATAAATTAGTAATTTAAAGATGGTTTTGGAAACCTATATATACTAAAAATAATCACTATCTTTTCAGGAAAGCTATATAAATTAGTCATTTGAATACAGACTCGGCAACCTATACTAAAAATCGTCAACATCTTTTCAGGAAAGCTGTATAAATTAGTAATTTGAAGATGGTTTTGTTAACCTATACCTACTAAAAATCGTCACCGTCTTTTCAGGAAAGCTGTGTAAATTAGTAATTTAAAGGTGGTTTCGGCAACCTATACTAAAAAGTCACTATCTTTTCAGGAAAGCTATATAAATTAGTCATTTGAAGATGGTTTTGGCAACCTATACACTGCAAAAACGTTAACCTGTACATTGCAAATACGTCGAGTGAAATTTTTTGTATTGAGACATTTCTTTTTAACCGTAAGATTAAGTTAAAATTCACTAAAGTGAGTCAAATTTTGAACCACACTTACTCAAATTGAGTTAAAACGCGACGTACTGACCTTGGTCTGAGAGACAATTCAAATCTTAGACCTTGCCACAAAATCCAATTATAGCAATAAACAGAACAGAATTATTTTATAGTTCTAAATGAAATTTTAATATTAAAAGTTTTATTAAAGATTGCAAATAATAGAAAACATAACTCAAAACCCGCTGACAACAGTTACCAGTAGTTCGCAGTGGAATAGCTTAAGTATATACTTCTCAGATTTTTAAAATTTCCTTGTATTACACAACTAGCTGATATTAAATCCGTTGACGAAATAGAAACATCTGAAAACATCTGTCCAGCCTTTAAATATCTTCAAGGTGTTGATTTCTTGTCCTTGAGATTAACATAAACCTGAAAAAAATAACAGCTAAAGCAAACAGTATAATAAAAACATTATATAAACAGTGGCGAATTACGGAATGTGTAGTTTAGTGTGGTTTGGAGTAGAGGTAAGAAGTTAGGCCCGAAGCCCAGTGCGATGAAAATTTCGGATGCGGCCACAGCGCCGGTTTTCAAAAAAAGCCCGAAGCTCGGTCCATGTTGAGACAATGATTGCGAAAATAGACAAATTTTGTCCTGACAGCACAGAGTATATACTGCAACTGAGACAAGTTGCGGATGTTTGTTACTAATATTCCTGAACCCGCTTCAATGTCCCAGAATAAACAACAATATACTGACAATGCAATAATGGCAAAACTCCAGCCGTTTTTTAGTAATCAGAACCGTAGAATCGTTATTTAAAATTGCGGATGAGCTTAGGTTATGCAGAGGTTTTTGGGCCTAGATAAAAATCGATGAGCCAGAAGTAAAATATCTATTTAATTTCTATTTTTAGAATTGTAAACGGATCCAACAATTAAGGGATCATTGTACGCACTTATACAAATACGATATTTTTGCCTGTAAAATACAACAGTTCAGTATTTAGGATTCGGCAAGAGCCTATTTTTAGATTCATTTAGTTTATGAAATTATTTAAATATTTTAAGCGTATAAACTTCTTCGGACTTTTCGGACAGGACCTGTTTAGGTTTCGCTCGAGTCGGGCTTCGTGCCCGCTCAAGAAGATTTCGCGATGGGAAGCCGATCCGGCTTCGGCCCAGGCAGGCAGGACCTGAAAATTTAGACCCATTCTCACCTCAACCTAGTGGATGGTTAGGAGACATGGCACACACTTTGTGTTAATAGTTATGTTGTTCCTTAGAATTTTTGCCAGTGACATGTTTAACAATTGTAATCATGTTAAAAGTGTGTTCTTGTAACCTGTCTATAAGGCCAGATTTGCTAATTTTCAACGTCATACTCTCTTGGCATATTTGTATAACGGTAGTTTATAGTGCGGCATTGTTTTATAACGTTATGCTTAAAATTAAACTAATACAGGCAACTAACGCATTACTGACCAGTCCTGCATCATCCATTCACAAATTTGCGCATTACTATATATATATGACTATGTAAATATGAGCTGTACCAAGTTTTATATAAAAACGCATGACTGGCTATATGTAACTTTGCATTAAATTGCAAGCAGCAGAAAAATGATCTATATTTACACCTACTCACACATATTTATAGTGGGAATTATGCCCCTAAGGCTTGGATCTCGTCGGGCCTTCGTCGAGCCCCCCCCACATCGGAAGGTAGCCTGATCGCCTTTCGCAACAACAAAGGCTTCGAAATACCAAAACCAACGTCATGCATTGCTATACAGATTTTGTGTCAAACATTCTGAGGCATCAGCCAACTGAAATATCTATTTTCTATTATCCCAGGAGAATACATTCACCAAGTGGGTGTTGCAAAGAGGAAATTTGATGTCCGACTACGGATTTCAAACGATGTAGCTCCGACAGAGAGGTCACAATCTAGAATACGATCGTCCGCGCTGTTCTCGTTTATGCTTCCTTGACATGAATAGTCCGAAGTACGGAACTGTAGATTCTCAATGTGTTCGAAAACTTCCGCCAACACAAAAACACAGGTAATATCCTGATGCATAACCTGGCCAGTTTTGCTGGTCCACATACTAAAAATGAACAACAATCGTGCCCCGAATCGTTAGTGAAAACTAACCACCCCCCAAACGAAGTTTTGCATATATTTTCTTGTCATAATATATGGTTTTGGAATTGTTGGTTCTATTGAAGGTCATAGTTTTAAAATGTATGCCGATTTCTTGACAAGTGGATTTTGCTGTATTCATCCCAATATATATGAACAGCTATGAAACGGGAAGCTATTTAGTCTCTGGATCGAAATGCCCAAACCTTACTGATATCGTCTGTAACTTTGCAAAGAATACTCCGATTTGCCCAAAGTTCTATAGATAAATTGATATCTATTATTTGAGTTTATTATTTATCCATTTCGTTTGATCAAAATTTTAGTCGTGGTTTTTGATCTGGCTAGCAATTAAAAGCAATGGTGCTAAACTCAACGGTCGTAGCGCAGCATCTAGTAGTCAATTTGTAAAATGCTTAAAACATAGACACAATTACCGTCTTAATTTCGCAGTATTCTTTGATTCCATCCTCGCTGCTGTATTGAAAATATAATATATTAAAATATTAAACACCTGTTTACGAATATGTCACTTTCCATGCCCATATCCCAACCATAGGATGTGACATTACCATTCATTCATTAAAGCTGTATTGCATAATAGCTGTGTAGCAATACTGTAGTGTAAAGCAATGGCCTTAAATTTAAATAAAAATATGGATTCCACGTCTGGACTGTAGCCTTGAAGAGAATAAATTCAGTTCCCACATGGGTGAATGTGAACATGCAATAGAATAAATAGGAACCGGACATGTGGGATGTGGACTTGAAGACATGGGTGTCCAAGAAAACTAGATACTGAATGTAATATTAGCAATTGCAGATCGCGCAAATGGATTGGGATCCTATTGGGATCCTGGTTTTCCATACTTATAGATAAAGGTGCTCACAACACTACAGTTCTGCAAAGCTACATGGGCTCTCCAAATTAGTGGCGTTTGGTGAGGCAGGATATTTTCATACTTGTTCGATTTCCCTTTGGAAATAAACGGGCGCCTCCAGTTCTTGCCGCCTCCCTGTTTGTTCACGTCAAGAAATAATAGTGCATCTGCCAATTGCCTCAATGCTAATAAATATAAATGCTTAACACTAAACCAGTTATGCCGCATTGAACGAAATTTGGAGTATGCCTAGAATACGCAGCAGACAAGGGTAAATACTAGTTAGCGAGAAACTTCTTTTCACCATGACCCAAACAACGCTTCTTCCAAACCTCAATATCAAAATATTTCTGCACTGTTTATACATCAATAATTCCGAAAAATCAATATTTAGAAGTGTTTGTCATTTCAAAAAGTAATATACAACCATGTCTAATATTTTTTAAAGAACAGGAAAGCTTCAGTAAGAATTTTTTCGTATTTAATGTAAAATGAAATAAGACTTCATATTAGATCATGGCCGAAAGCTGAACATTATGTTTAGCGTGATGTATACCAAATTAACCATAGTAATCGAATCCTATTTAAGATTATTTAACTTTTAACAATTTTCTTAATACGTCCTTAATAATTCGAACTCTAAAGCTCTAGCGGTTTCTGAAAATTTCAAGTTTTATAACGTAAATAATCCAAAGATAACTGAATAGCTAACATTTGTCTTGTATATAAATTGTCACAGACATGTGATGCAATTTTTACATTTGGTTTTACTCATCGTTCCGTCTGCTTTAAATTGACATCAGGAAGAATTCCCAAAGCCCTTGGCGTATCAAGAATAATATTGCAATGCAAATGTGCGTTAGTTACAACATAAGTCATAACTCTGAGTAAAATTCCCGGCGTTCACACTAGCTCAGGCTGAGTTTGGCAAGTAACTCGGAGTATCAGTTAAGTATTCTAACTCAGACGTGTTAGTCACAAATCTAATTCATGCTGAGTTAGTGTTCCCGAATAAAGCTTTTCTAATTAAATCTGATTAATTTTAACCTTGTGTGCGAGTCAAGTCGTGTCTGAATTCTTGTGATTCGAATCTTTAGTCTGCCTATACCAATACAAGAGTGCATAAATGAGGTGATAATGTCGTCAAACACGGGTTTATATTAGAGTGTTGACAAGAGTCATAAAATGCATTCTTGCCAACTCTAAATAAAATTAACAAAAAAAGGAACCCAAACGAAGAAACTAACGATCGAACATTGTGCAAGTACCAATTTTGAAATATGTTAAATACGTTTTTAACGCTAGCATTATAACACACATTTCATATAATGTTGGACATTGGTATGACAGAGCAAGAAGCATATTTCAAAAATATCAACTAATTTACTAATCGTCCACAATGATAAAATATAATTTTCAAGACCATATACGCTGCACTGTTTCACAGATTATTAACATCACTAACAACGACATACATTAGCTATGGTGTATATACTGTGAGCAACAAACCAAACAATTCTAGCGATGGAAGATTATCAATAAAACTTACTGCTCTCGGCCAACTCCAGACTGGTTGTACCCGCCAAACGGTGCATTCGCATTCACAACATGATAGCAATTTACCCTGAAATCGGGGAACAAGATAGTGGATGTTTACTGGGGACAAATTGTGAAATGGAAATATTTACAGATTTATTTGCTAGGATAGTTCCTTGAAGGGGTACTAACTATAACCTTTAATATATACTAGGCGACCATAGTGGCAAGATCTCAACTACCCTCGATACTCCTTCAAAACGAATTATTTTATTTAATGCAAATTGCCTTAGTGTAGTTTCCCGAAAAGATGGCAATCAAGACGTCGTCTAATCGTTTTATGGTTAAGTAGAAGAAACATGTACCTAAAGTGACCCAAAGAATTTATAATTTCGTCATGAAACAATGGATTGTTCGATCTCAGATTGCCAACAAGGGATATAGAAGCAAAGGCTTTTATACCCCTATATGTAAAACACATAAATCTGTACCGGAGTATAGACGTTAAATTTAAAGTTAAGGAATTTAAAAGGTGTATAACGTAAAGCTCAAAAATAGAGTTTTTCAGTGACAACAGGTAAAGATGTTGAACTAGGAATCTATGTTATAAAACAGGCCAGTTCACGCCAAGACAAAAATTTTGAGCCCTCGCCGGCAGATATCCGACCAGCTGTTTTTGGGTTATGAGTGTCACCGAAGTTATCGTAATTAAATATTGTAAGCTCCAATTAGCACTATCAATGAGATCACAATGACACAAGCCCCAAATACCAACGGTAGGTGCGAATAATATTTATAACTTTCGGGTCATGAACTTTAAACGTAATTGCACATAACCCTTTCATTCCACTTTGTTCCAAATCACCCCAGGGGACATTAAAACGTCGGCTAATTGAGTTCATCGTGCGTCGTATATCTGCATGTGCATTATTATTCGCACCCTATGTGAGATAACATAAGAAGCCAAACCACAGGTCCTAGATAGCTAAGTGGTGTGCGTACGAAGCTTTCAATCATACAAATCGCGCTCAATTCCCGGCGCCAGCTTGAGATTGTCAAACATAAAAAACACACATATTCGGGATAAAATAGATAAACGCAATAAGTTGAAAACAATATTCAAAAGTGTGTCACGGAAATAACGTGTTGGTGGTTAACATTAATACATCAAATTTGTGACTTATTTTGATAAATGAGAACTCACCAAACAGTGCCGGCACGAAGACTATGAGCAATTGACAAAGCCTTGTCGATATCCTGTGTAAAAACTGACGCCGCCAGGCCGTAAGTGGTATCATTTGCACGAGGAATAACCTAAAACAAAATGGCGGATTAAACTACGTCAAGATGTGCGCGCAAAATGTATTAAGACATGCGTGATATCACAGAAGCTAAAATTTAATTGAATTACTGCAATGTACATTTCCAGTAACACTAGAGCTATGACTGGGTCTTTTCTAGAATTCACCAGCTAGAAACTGGTCAATTTTGAAGATACAGCGGAAATTACGGTTCCATTTCTTGCATCTCGATTAGGGGGTTAAGAAAATATAATAGATCTGGAATGTTTGATAGTTGTTTCCCTTTTTTGGATTACCAATCCACGTCGGCATCCAAAACGTCAAAAAAATTCTATATTTTTATCATTTTTATTATACTTTATCTATACTTTAAATTTTATATTATTCGAACCTCACTGATGGGCTGAATCCTATGGAGTCAAAATTAACTGAATCATCTTATGGGTTAAGAAGTTACTTCAATATATGAGAAAAAGTAAGTGTAAGGCAGAGCCTAAGCATTAGCCTAAGTCGGTAACCCATGAACAGATTTTGGAGCCATCGGTAATTTAAAAATTGAAAAAAAATTGTGTCATAAATGTAGCAGAAATGACTTTTCTGAATCTCGACGTCGACCTCAGTCGTATGGTACCAAAATTGCCATTGTATCTTTAATAATGGGCAATTTACGGTGGGGGTTCTAGGATAGTCGCTGGTGGTTTAACGGCTAAACTTTTGAATAAACTTATATTTTTTAAATTTGATCGATTCAGAATTAAAAAAAAATCAGTTGCCGTCAAACGAAATTTCTATCGATTATGATTAAATTTTTGCGACCGTGACTAAACTTTATTTGGACTACAGCACGACTGGATGAACGTAAAGACCGAAAATTGGCTTCGTTTAGACGGAATTTAAATCCCATTTCTTGTGTGCGCTTATTTTTTTAAACATTTATATTCTTTTATATTCGCCACAATACAAATCTCATACACGATACTTGGTATTGATTTTGGTATTAATTTTTGTACAAGTCCCCTGCTTACCTGCTTTACGCGTGGGAACTTCTATTAGGTTTAAATCGAAATTGAAGTATAGAATATTTTATTGATCAATAATCGAGAACTTATAACAGATGAAGCAAAAATAACTGTTCAGTTCTTTCGTGCCACAAATCGCTAAATTTCATTTAATTCTAAACTTTTTAATATGAAGGACCGCCCAAAAGCCATCGAAGATGCTGGAAAAAGTAAAATGAGCAAAAATAATTCTAAATCGTATTCTGTAAAACCTCTGTAATCTCCTTCGTCAAAAGTACAATAACCATTTCATATTAAACAACTTCTACGATCTTTACAACAAACAACATTTGCTATAAAACAAATTATAAAGCCTTGGCCGTATATGCGTCTTACATGCTAAGCTCGCTTACTTCTTCAATCGATTTAAATTTGATCAACTGCTGAACGGGGCCGAAAATTTCCTCGCGGGCAATCCGATGTGAATCTTTAACGTCAGCAAAAACAGTTGGCTGAATAAAATATCCCGGTCCTTCAACCTTAGCACCACCACACATTAATCGTGCACCTTCTTTCTTTCCAGACTCGATTAGTTCCAGAATCTTTTGGAATTGATCTTCATCAATCTTAAATTGAAACTTAATTTAGCCCAAATTCCGTACATACAATGTTTATGTATGATATGAATCTATCATTAATAAAAATGTAGCGCACTTTCAAATTCCAAGCACAAGATGACTGAAGACTATCCAAATATTTTGTGTTTACATTAGCCCTACGATTTATATAAATAGCAAAATTCGTTACTGCAAAAATCCCAATTTCTACGAAGCGAGAAAACACATTAGAGAATATTATAGCACGTACACAACTACAATCACTATGACGAATAAAAAGTTGAGAAAACCGATCAGTCTAGTATAGCGTTGAGTATCACAGCCGAACTAACTATTTTTTTGATCAAGTGAGCACAATAGGAAGAAACTACGCTCCCTTTCGTGATAAAACTGTATAACACTCTTTGCCCACCACCACTTTTGCGGGGTCTTTATGCTCCTCAAAACTGGAGGATGGGAAAACTTTTTGCCCATGGTACCATGACCACAACAAAGTGAGGAAGACAATCTCCGAATAGAACCGGGAGGGGCTGAAATTGATCGAGTCATGCCCGACGCTTTTATAAGGTCATTTCAAATGGTGTCATACTCTTCTCTCGAAATCACTATAAATTCTTGGTGTTACCAAGTGGAATTATTGTTGATTTCTAAGAAAAGGGGAGCGGTTTCGGTTCCTATTATATGCTAACTTTTTTCGCAACATTTCAGGTATATTCAATATATCGATCCATGTCTTTAAATACATGTTATACGGTATACGGAAACGGTAGTGTAGCTATCGTATGTTCTATGCCAATACTGGTGCATTTTGTAACGAAGTTTTCTGGAATTTTTTTAAAACCGACGCTTTCTTTTGGTGATACATCTTTTTAAAAAAATAAAGCTTGGTCCGTATCGGAAACAACCGACGTTGATTATTTTTATTATTTCGTCCACAGGCGATATAGGATTTACTGAACAAGCTGAGCGCAATTAATTAAGGAAAATCTACAGTACACGGGTCTGGCTGAGTAGAGATATGTAAAGCCGCATATATATTCCACTAACGCATCGTCTGGTAAATAGAATGCCGCCTTTATTTCGGTTCCCTTCATATTTCAACTTAATTTGTGCTTCATTTTATGGACACATAATGTAAAACACATACCATTTATTTACATTATTAAATATATGTTTGGTTAGCTAGCTACATGCTTACAATGTAGCTACGTTTTTTCAAGTGCGCCAAAAGTGGACTAAACATAAATTGTGTAAATAGAACTAAGGCCGAATTCTCCTACCGGAACATGCATAAGCGCCCAAGGTACGCCAGGGATGGTCCCACGTGGTCTCGACAAGGGTGAATATGCCAGGAGAGCAACCGAAAAATTTCTGCAGACTCCCAAATGGTGCGTAATAATGGTCACTATCTACATATTTTTCATGTTTTCTTCATATTTCATCTTTGAGTGGTATGTAAATATCCTGACCGGGGATAAAGCGCCAGTTATTCTTATCAGACCACTGCAGCGGTTTACGATGTTATAGACGGAAGGAACAAATTTCGACTTGATTCTTGTCTAAAACCGGAAGTTTAAAAACCTTTGCTCATGGAAAAACCGTGTGCAAATAAATGCTTTTAATAATACGTGTCAATAGTTAATCGCAATATAAGGTAAAAAATTAGGAATCCATTCGTTCATGAGCTGTAGTCGTTGCTGTAAGAGAAATCTGTATTAATACTGTGGCCCAAGTAACCCTGTGGCGCGTTATAATATACCGCTAGAAAAGAGAACAGCTTAGAGCGGGGGTTCGGGAGAGCTTAGAGCAGGGGTGGGTTCGGGAGGCGGTAGCCCCGACTTTGGCTTAGTGTACATCTCATATAAGGGCCTTAGCATAGGCTAAGCCTAAGGTTTATTCTTAATATATCGAGAACGGCATGGTCTGCATTTTATTTCCGCCCTCAGGGTTACTTGGGCCAATACGGTAACCAAGAAACAGGACGGTCTGTCATTGGTGACAGTTTACCCTGTACAACTTGAAAGAAAATGTGGATGTGTTCGCGTTTGAGTTCAAGAACTAGAAGTCAAACCTTAAGTTTTTCGATTTAACGTCAGGTATTACCTAGGTTACACCCAACGGTAATATGTCCTATGTACACATAAACAGTCGTACACGTACCTACAGAAAATAATTAGCGGGATCCCTCCACTGGTTCTTGATTTACTGGAGCTGCAGTATTTCGCTAGTTGCATGATATAAATGTACATATACTCATCTACAGAACACTAGCTGGATACAAGGTAACAATGACACGATGTAGCATGTAAAAAGCATATGTTTATTCAACTAGAATTTTCAAACAAGGTTTCAAAATTTATGTTAAAGTTCTCTACGCGTTTCGAAATAATGTTTATGCCACTGTCACGCAAGCTTTTTTAGAACTGTAATCGTTATAACAGTCACAAAAACATATATTCGTGGCGCTTAGGATCTTGTTATATGTAGTTATCAATATATCAATACACAAAATGTCATTACTTTGGCATATCTGTGAGTTACAGGGGTTTAAAATATTTTAACCACTGCAATTTTTACATTGGATTTAACTTTTGGAGAGTTGTGTTGGGCAACAAGCATTTTTTCATGCTTCCGAAGCTAACAAAGCAGCAAATAGGTTGAGCTATAACTTTATTATTACATATATTCAGATTGGTGAAAAGAACTCCAATGTTTGATCTGATGATACAACCGAGAATGCATTTTTGCTACGGTGAAAAAATATTATGTTACCTGTGGTCCTGACTCAACATTTGGATCGAACGGGTCACCGACTTTCCGCACTTGAGCTCGTTTCGTTGCCGCTTCCACAAATTTGTCATATATTTCTTCTTGCACGTAAGTTCTCGAGCCCGCAGTACAACATTGGCCCATGTTGAAAAATAACGCGAAATGAGACATTTCGACAGCAAAATCCACTGAAAGGATTTGAATAAATGTAATGCTGATAAGAATATCGTCATACAATCTTCTGCGTTATACTAAATAGCTTTACATATTACATAGACAAAGTTTATCTAATAAATCAGTACTGAAAAGGCTGTGGGATTACTCAATTTTTCAAGCATAACATAACAATGCGGTCACGGCGTTATCCAACTGTTGTTCCCTGAGTATAAATAAAAAGCGCCATTTATGGCAGTCGGCTGTTACCACGCAGACTGCCGTCGCTTTTCTGTGCTTCAAAATTATTGTATTTAATATTTGCTATTTCTATTTGCTATTTCTGTATCATATTATAGAATCTGATGACTACACCTTAATAAACGTTCTGGTTACGCCAATAAAAGAATAATGAACGTATCTGTTTGATAAATGACTGTGTGCACTATTCATTGAGCGGAGCTCGGCGAAGTCGAGCGAAGCGTTTTTATTTTCTGTCTGGGAGTAAAAAGGTCGATGTCCGTCCGTTCGTTCGTTTGTTCGTTCGGTCCGACGGATCTCAAAAACCACTGAACGGATTTTAAAAAACTTTTTTGTTTTAAAGACTATCATGTCAGAGTGTGCACCTGATATTTGGGATTAAAAAATGTTGAGTGGTTAATTAGTAATTATCTAATTAGTTAATTTTATGCAGCTAAAATAGAGAATTTTGCAATATTTGTGTTATTTAGTGAAATAGAATCGTTTCGATCAAACCATTATAGGGTTTTTGGGTCGAAAAATTCAAATATAATATTTTTACCAATGATAAAGCCCTATGCCCTATGCAATGTAGTTAAAAGAACATAAAATTGAGTACATTCGTAATGCCACAGCCCAAGCTCCGCTCACAAATGTAGTTCCACTACCGACTAGTTATGATGATTACAATTAGTTCCTAACGAAAAGTGTCGGCTTACAAGCAAATATGTCACAGCGCTTTAAAACTGCTACAAAATTTTCAGGATGCTTACATCCCAATCGTATTTCGGGATATCTGATATACCATGTGTGCTCGAAACAGTATTTTTGCTTCAGGCTCGCGGCTAGCCTAAGTGAGATCCCCAAACCGTATCAGTAAGGAACGCTAAACTCTCAGTGAGGCCCCCGAAACTGTGTCAATGAGGCCCCTCAAATATAACTCAGCGCTTCAAAACTGCTAGGATGCTTGCATCCCAGACATATTTGAGGAAATCTGATATCCAGTATGTGCTCGAAACAGTATTTTTGCTTCAGGCTCACGGCTAGCCTAAGTGAGATCCAAAAACCGTATCAGTAAGGCCCCCGAAACTGTGTCAATGAGGCCCCTCAAATATAACTCAGCGCTTCAAAACTGCTAGGATGCTTGCATCCCAGACATATTTGAGGATATCTGATATCCAGTATGTGCTCGAAACAGTATTTTTGCTTCAGGCTCGCGGCTAGCCTAAGTGAGATCCAAAAACCGTATCAGTAAGGCCCCCGAAACTGTGTCAATGAGGCCCCTCAAATATAACTCAGCGCTTCAAAACTGCTAGGATGCTTGCATCCCAGACATATTTGAGGATATCGGATATACAGTGTGTGCTCGAAACCGTATTTTTGCTTCAGGCTCGCGGCTAGCCTAAGTGAGATCCCAAACCTTGTCAGTAGGGCACCCTAAACTGTTATAGAGGCCCCCGAAACTGTGTCAATGAGGCCCCCAAATATAACACAACGCTTTAAAACTTCCACTAATTGCAGAATGCTTGCATCCCAATCATATTTGAGCAAACCTGATATACATTGTGTGCTCGAAACGTTATTTTTGCTTCAGGCCCGCGGCTAGCCTAAGTAAGATCACCAAGCCGTGTCAGTGAGGCCCCCGAAACTGTGTAAATGGGGCCCCAAACCGTGTCAGTAAGCTTCCCGCCAAACCGTGTTAGTGCCCCAAACTATGTCAGTGAGGCGCCCCAATCCACGTCAGCGAGGCGCCCCAATCCACGTCTGCGAGGCGCCCCAATCCACGTCAACGAGGCGCCCCAAATCACATCAACGACGCGCCCCAAACCACGTCAGCGAGGCACTCCAATCCACGTCAACGAGGCGCTCCAATCCACGTCAACGAGGCGCCCCAATGCATATCTACGAGGCGCCCCAAATCACATCAACAAGGCGCCCCAAACCACGTCAGCGTTGCGCCCCAATCCACGTCAGCGAAGTGCGCCAGTCCACGTCAACGAGGCGCCCCAATTTACGTCAACGAGGCGCCCCAAATCACGTCAACGAGGCGCCCCAAATCACGTCAACGAGGCACCCCAAACCACGTCAGCGAGGCCTCTCACCCAGTGAGCGTTTGCATTGCGTTTATTCTCAAGCTACTTTGTCGCAAAACCGTACCATATTGAGTCACTCTGCTAGTAATTAGAACAACACCAATTTCCGGTATAATACAACTTCGCCACCACTGTAGCACGGAGTGAGGCCTTAGCTTGGGGAAGAAGGGCCCTAGCCACGGCACTATGTTGCTTAGTACCCTATATATGCAAAGTTCTCGCAGCCTAAAATATTTATGTGCGCTTAGACGAGTTTCTGTCTGTCTTGGTTGGTTCTGGTTCATCAAATCTGTCAAAAAATATTGCCTACACAACTCGGCATTAATTAGTATAGTCAATACATTACTCAGCTCGTTAAGCAAGCTTTTCCAGAACGCCATTATTAATGTATTCTTTCGTGAAATCTTCTCGAACTTGAATTTCGATATTGTCAAAATATAATAACAAACTAAATCTCCGCTGCTCTGCATGGCAATAACAGCTTACAATCTGCATCAGCTAGAACTATATTCGGGCTTTTGCCGCCTAGTTCAAGCGTTATTTTCTTCAAGTTAGAATCAGCGGAAGCTTTCATAATCAGACGTCCGACTTCGGTTGATCCTGTGAAGCTCACTTTGTCGACATCGACATGATGGGATATTGCCGACCCAGCGTCGCCGAATCCTGGAATAACGTTGACAACTCCAGGCGGGAATCCAGCCTGCAATACTTTGGGTACGTTAAAATTTAAATAATAAACTAAACACATTATATTACTTTTAATATGGGTGCCACTAACATTAAATATATACATGACTTATATCTGTCTGCCTCAAGATATGTTTATCCATCACATAAACACAGAAATGTAATGCAGCTTCACTTAACCATGTTACTGACAAACACATGAAAATTTTAAACCTTGCTTTTTATTTTTAATACTCTGCAGTTAAGACGAAAGCTCGATTATTTTCATACGATATCTAGGCCTTAGATTTGGCCATAAATGAAACCAAACAAACTAACAAACCATGACATAAATCGTGTGTAGCAGAAAAACTTTATATTTTCGCAAGATAGGGCACACGCATATCAAAACTGTATTAAAGAATTGGCCAACGATTCTTGCAACATAAACATTTCGTGAGAAATATTATTCTGAAATCGTCGTAGATAGTGATGCAAGCTGAAAAATTTGTAAGATCCGTTGACCTTATTTCGTTTTGCGGAGGACTGAGAAAATAAGAAACCATTCATTTATTAACAGAAAAGCAATGCGAAGTACAACAAACATAACAGTACAGCAGCATTGCCTAAGGTCGACGACAGACAAACGCAACTGAGATTCAACACCCGAAACGGTCTTGCTTACATAGGCATATAATGCTAATATGCAAATTAATTGAAAGAACCCGGTCCTACAATTATCGAACCGGTTTCTGATGTTTTCAGTTTATTAGAAACTTCTTTGAGCTGCAAACCAGCTTTCTTTTAACAAGACAGATAAAAATTTTGCCCAACCGTCACCATATTCTTTCAAGCGTGTTGAATAAACAGTTTTGACTTATATATCACGTTTAAAAAATGTTATAACACATATTAACGTGCTACAGTAATCTGAGAACCAGACTTATTTTGGGAAAAGTTTCCTTAAGTTTCCTTGGGTCATTTCACGCTACGATGACCTTTTGGTCGGGGGGGGGGGGGTAAAACTGGATATTTTGGCCAGTAGCACATAAACGTGCAGGCAACTGGTAAAAATGTTATTTGCGCTAGGAAGCGTCGTTAGTTAGCTAGTTCAAACAAAAAAATTTTCGGCTTCACGCACGCCGTAAGAGGCTGGACATCCACATAAGTCCCAAATTGACAAAAATCGTAATGACTAATTTTACGACCTCTTTTTTTCGGGTAGTGTCGTGGCTCCGTGTTCGAAGTTATGGCCAAATTCTTTTCTATGCAGGATTAGTCAGGTCTACACAACATTTTCAGTTGCACGATTTTCAAATCTACTCCAATCATGGAGAGTGACAGCTGTCGATATGGCATGAACCCCAGTTTTACCACCCCCCCGACCAAATTCTTTTTTTGGTCATTGCTCGCTACTTATGCATGGTACATAAACGTTGTTCATATATCATACCTGTCCCCTGGGTGCCTTTTGAAAAAATATTAACCCAGGTGCTTGCTGTTACTTACCCCAGCGCTAGGGTCAAAATGTCGATTTTAGCACATTTGATTACCCCCCGACCGTTGCTAGTTAGGGGTATGGTGGAGTCAGTAGAAGTCAATTAATTTGTCTGTTATGGTTCTTTCCAATCACGAAGCGAATGGTGAAACGACCTGAGCTCTATCTCGCGCCCAACCTGCTGATCTCAGGCGTTTACCCACCCCCGACCACACTTTTACCCACCCCCGACCACCACTAAAATTTGGAAAAATCGAACATACGATGTTATTTCAAGGAAATTTCATGCTTTTGGTTCATAATACATTGTGGCAATACATTTGGACGACATATGTAGCAAAATTATTTTTTGAAAAAATTCTAAATTTACCCCCCCCCCCCGACCATGGTCTCAGGCATGTACACTGGCAGTTGATAGGGGCTGCCATTTTGTACGCTCATAGTGGAAATTGTGGTATAGAACATCTTACATACCGTTTTCAAGTTAACTATGCTGGTTAAACACGGTCGAATTGGCCATCTCACATTTTTATCCCCCCCACCCGCCAAATTTTACCTCCCCCCCGACCACCAACTACCTAACATATCTGGCAAAGGGTACGTAGTGAATTTTTTTGCATAACACTTCCCCCAGGCTAAACTATCCATATAAATAGCTACCGTTTATGGTCGCTTCGTGTCCATTTAATAACCGGTATAAATCGGCACCCCCGTGTTTTAAAAGTGTTAAATTTGACCCATGAATAGGCATAAAAAGCTTAATTTTTGACATACGGAGTTCCGCATAACAACGTTTTGACCGCGCTGACGGGCTGCACGAGATACGATCACAAAATCCAGGCTAGATGCAACCTGGAGCATACCAGAGGTCATTTTATGGTACCTTGCTGAGCAGCAGGGGAGTGGTATTTGGGAAGCCATAAAAACGGTTAAAAAATTTACTATAACGACCTCAAATTAGGGATCCTTGACGTTTTTTGGTCATAGGGTGTAAAAATGAAGATAATCGGAGCCAAAAAAGTCATTAGTCATTTTTTCTGGGGCAAAAGGTCATCGTAGCGTGAAATGACCCTTTAACTCTTGTTACTAATTATTTGGTGCTACCGTGGAAAATATTTTGGAAATTTTGGCGGGTGGAAATGTTTTTACACACTTTCGAAAAAATATTACCAGCAGATTTCGTAAACTAGCATCGAAACAGACTAGTATATAACAAAGTATGCGATATTTAAGGCGAACTAACACATAGCACCAAGCTACAAGAAATTCCATGAACCATTTTATAATTAATACATGAACTGTGGACCTTACCCGCACAGCAAAAATACTTAATCGTCTAACTCTCTAATCTTGTGAGAATAAATATAAGAACCAGCCATTGGGGCTGCACTAAGAAATGGCAGGCTGAAAATCTCCAATACGGGTTACCTGAAAGATAATTTGGAGTTCTAGTCGAAATTTTCAACGTTCTGGACCGGTCCAGCGGTCCGGGCCGGAAAATTTTAAAGCCGTAGATGTCCCACTGTCCTTCCTAGTCATAGAGTATTCTATAACGATAATTATTTATATATACATTTTAAAATTTATAGCTGGGCAACTTCTCGGTCAGTTTTACCGTCAATGTCTTTAAAGGATCAACATCTAAGCAATGCAAAAATCCAATATTATGCGACTCAGAATTTGTTTCGCAAAAATCCCATTTTGTTAATACTATAAGAAATTTCACAGTTTTCGATAGTTTGTAAATGTGACTTCCTCTATCTCTATAGGATCACCATCGGAGATAACTGCTACTGTAACATTACCATTGTCACCATTATACAGAAATAACACGGCTTCGGATATCAAAATCACATACACCAGTGCAATGGAATGGTTTACCTACAATATGTCAAATTATAGCTAACCTCTTTAACAAGTGATGCCAAATGAAGAGTTGTTAACGGAGTCTGTTCGGCTGGCTTTATGACAATCGTACAACCAGCACATAAAGCTGGACCAAGCTTACATATTGCCATGGGCACCGGAAAGTTCCACTGAAATTGTTTACATTATAATAACTTCACAACTTTTACAACTTGCTATATATATTTCGTGAAAGATTGACTGCTAGTGAAACTAGTCTAATAAACTTTGTCGAATTTTAATTTTTAAATCTATGTTTAAGAAAGACAAACCAAAAATTATAATACTAATTATGAGTAATATATACTACGTTGCACCGTTGCGAAATCAAGACCAATACCGACAGATTAGTAAATGGGTCCCAATTGCTAAAATTTTTAGTAAATGGGTCCCAATTGCTAAAATTTTTAGTAAATGGGTCCCAATTGCTAAAATTTTTAGTAAATGGGTCCCAATTGCTAAAATTTTTAGTAAATGGGTCCCAATTGCTAAAATTTTTAGTAAATGGGTCCCAATTGCTAAAATTTTTAGTAAATGGGTCCCAATTGCTAAAATTTTTAGTAAATGGGTCCCAATTGCTAAAATTTTTAGTAAATGGGTCCCAATTGCTAAAATTTTTAGTAAATGGGTCCCAATTGCTAAAATTTTTAGTAAATGGGTCCCAATTGCTAAAATTTTTAGTAAATGGGTCCCAATTGCTAAAATTTTTAGTAAATGGGTCCCAATTGCTAAAATTTTTAGTAAATGGGTCCCAATTGCTAAAATTTTTAGTAAATGGGTCCCAATTGCTAAAATTTTTAGTAAATGGGTCCCAATTGCTAAAATTTTTAGTAAATGGGTCCCAATTGCTAAAATTTTTAGTAAATGGGTCCCAATTGCTAAAATTTTTAGTAAATGGGTCCCAATTGCTAAAATTTATAGTAAAATGGTCACAATTGCTAAAATTTTTAGTAAATGGGTCCCAATTGCTAAAATTTTTAGTAAATGGGTCCCAATTGCTAAAATTTTTAGTAAATGGGTCCCAATTGCTAAAATTTTTAGTAAATGGGTCCCAATTGCTAAAATTTTTAGTAAATGGGTCCCAATTGCTAAAATTTTTAGTAAATGGGTCCCAATTGCTAAAATTTTTAGTAAATGGGTCCCAATTGCAAAATTTTTAGTAAATGGGTCCCAATTGCTAAAATTTTTAGTAAATGGGTCCCAATTGCTAAAATTTTTAGTAAATGGGTCCCAATTGCTAAAATTTTTAGTAAATGGGTCCCAATTGCTAAAATTTTTAGTAAATGGGTCCCAATTGCTAAAATTTTTAGTAAATGGATCCCAATTGCTAAAATTTTTAGTAAATGGGTCCCAATTGCTAAAATTTTTAGTAAATGGGTACCCAATTGCTAAAATTTTTAGTAAATGGGTCCCAATTGCTAAAATTTTTAGTAAATGGGTCCCGAATTGCTAAAATTTTTCAGTAAATGGGTCCCAATTGCTAAAATTTTTAGTAAATGGGTCCCAATTGCTAAAATTTTTAGTAAATGGGTCCCAATTGCTAAAATTTTTAGTGAATGGGTTCCAATTTCTAAAATTTTTAGTAAATGGGTCCCAATTTCTAAAATTTTTAGTAAATGGGTCCCAATTGCTAAAATTTTTAGTAAATGGGTCCCAATAGCTAAAAGTTATAGTAAATGGGTCCCGATAGCTAGATTTTTTAGTAAAGTGGTCCCAATTGCTAAAATTTTTAGTAAATGGGTCCCAATTGCTAAAATTTTTAGTAAATGGGTCCCAATTGCTAAAATTTTTAGTAAATGGGTCCCAATTGCTAAAATTTTTAGTAAATGGGTCCCAATTGCTAAAATTTTTAGTAAATGGGTCCCAATTGCTAAAATTTTTAGTAAATGGGGCCCAATTGCTAAAATTTTTAGTAAATGGGTCCCAATTGCTAAAATTTTTAGTAAATGGGTCCCAATTGCTAAAATTTTTAGTAAATGGGTCCCAATTGCTAAAATTTTTAGTAAATGGGTCCCAATTGCTAAAATTTTTAGTAAATGGGTCCCAATTGCTAAAATTTTTAGTAAATGGGTCCCAATTGCTAAAATTTTTAGTAAATGGGTCCCAATTTCTAAAATTTTTAGTAAATGGGTCCCAATTTCTAAAATTTTTAGTAAATGGGTCCCAATTGCTAAAATTTTTAGTAAATGGGTCCCAATTGCTAAAATTTTTAGTAAATGGGTCCCAATTGCTAAAATTTTTAGTAAATGGGTCCCAATTGCTAAAATTTTTAGTAAATGGGTCCCAATTGCTAAAATTTTTAGTAAATGGGTCCCAATTGCTAAAAGTTTAGGCGGCTCAACTTTATTTTGTTGAAGGGTTGACTACCTATGAAACGAGTCTGCTAATAATGTCGAGGTTAAATTTTTCAGTTCGATGTTTAAAGAAATCAAACGAAAATTTGCCTGCCGATTAACAACTATACTCTACATTAGCACAGTTAACATTGATATAGACAGATAAAAAGTGTCAAGGATACACAAATTTAAACACTCTCAATATATTTGTTCAATATGAAATCACTGTCGATATCACCATGGTT
Organism: Trileptium ribeirensis; assembly: GCA_030248225.1. Taxonomy (NCBI): domain Eukaryota; kingdom Metazoa; phylum Nematoda; class Enoplea; order Enoplida; family Thoracostomopsidae; genus Trileptium; species Trileptium ribeirensis. The sequence continues at coordinate 13,428 of JASANE010030573.1, read as the reverse complement.
GTGTTGTTCGGAATCTATACACGGCAGCGTTCCAAGCCAACAACCAGATACAAGCTTTTCAAGCTTATACGCATACGGTGAAAACTATCGCAGACTTTCACTGCAATATCAGTAAACCAAATTGGCCCAACAGAGCGGTGTTTAAGCATAATAACGGGTACCCAAAACGCAAAAAAAATTTGACTTCGATTTTCCTTAAAATTACCATATAGGGGTTTTCTGTGGCGTAAAACACGATTAAGAAAAATCTTTTGATTCTAATGTCCTGACTCCGGAAAATTTGGGTCTTTTAGGTTGGAATTAGTCAATTTTGATAATAATAATAATAATAATTTTGATAATTTTGATATTATTCGACTCAGTTCGATGAGCTGGTTCACAAAATATTCATTTATGTAATATTTTTAGGATTTCTTGAGGTCGCTCTTTTGGTTCCCAAATTTTTCGAAAAAAATTTAATAAATATATAATTTTATATATCATCGGAACCGCAATGATGAGATGAGTGGAATGGTGGAAAACTCAGAGCAATCGCGTCATTGATTGACGATTGAGATTTAGGCTTAGCCTTATGGTTTCACACAAATGGCCATAACTCCTTCACTCTACAACCGATTCGGTAATTTTATGATCTCGCCAATCGCTTTGAATGAGGAGAAAATTTTTTCGAAAATTTTGTGTTTCACGGGGAAACACAAAAATTCAAAACATTTTCGTTGTCAAAATGGATATTTGCTGCACCAGTTCATCGAGCTGAGTCGGATGATACCATAATTATCACTGCATCTTCAAAATTGGCCAATTTTTGTCTGAGGGGGCTAAAGGAAAAGAGACAAATTTTCCGGGGTCAGGAGATGAGAACTCCAAAAAATTTTTCTCCGGATCATAATGAAAAACTGACTCCAGAATGTATTCTTCACAGTAAATGCTGGTCATGAACTTATGGTTAATAAAAATCTAGCATAATTGTACTTTTTGCAAGCTTTTAGTATAATTTGATGCTTAATATTTAGCTTTACTAATGCTAACTAACATTCAAGCATAATTATGCTAAATAATTTTCGCAGCAAAAAGAAGGGTGAACATTTTACAAAATATTCAGCAATGTGCTTAAATTTTAAATTATGAAGCATAATTCCGTTTAATATTGAGCTTAATTTATCTTAAACATTTTAGGATTTTATTTATATACCATATTTATGCTGAATAATTAGCATAGTTATGCTTAAAAAAGTAGCATAAGTTCCTGCTTAATATTTAACAAAGCTTAAGGACTGCAATATATTTAGCATAGTTATGCTCAGAAATAAGCAATATAATGCTAAATATTCAGTATAAGCATTCTGAGTCTATGCACCAGAAAACACCTATAAAACGATTTTCAGGAAAATCCAAGACAAAAATTTTTGCGTTTTGCGTCCAGATTATTATAGTTAAGTCCAGAACGGATATACTTCCGTCAATACGTGCAACTATTAGTGCAACTGTAACAATACTATATATATTGAAGATGAACATTGTATGAATTAAATTGACCACAAGTACCAAATTTCAGCACATATGATTTAGAAACCAGTCTATTTAAAATTTTACTTGATCAACATCTTGCATAAAATAGCTGGACAAGCCACAAATAATAACAGACGTGATCGAGTTTCCGATTAAAATAGCAGGCTAATAAATTCTACAACGCCAAAGGGGCTATAAAATAACGTACACAATCACCAAACCAAAATAACGAACCTAATGTAGCAGGGAATAACAAATAAACTATTAACGATACCCATCGTATCGCACATAATATACTATTGAATACAGTAGAGACGCTATTAAATTATATACTATCACGTACAGCTTTTTCTATAAAAGCGGTGACATTATACCTCATAATTCGCTATGTCTCTGGCGACCGAAATTTTAATCTTGCGATATCCTATCACTGGTCGAAAGCGTCTCTGACACAACTTATCTTATAAATTAGACAACTATAATCGAAATTAACACATAATTATAAAGCAAGGGGTTACTGGTAGTATTGCACCGACCACACCAACGGGTTCCAGCCTTGTATAGCAAAAGTACGTTCCGTCTAAAATTATCAATATATAATATCGGAATATCATACATGATCATGGTTTGAGGTCGCAGATTAACATCTAGATGAAATTTAGGCTTATGAGTTGCGATTACAATGCACGGACAAGCCAACTTTTTTAAACCTTTAAAATACTAACCTTGGCCGTAATTTTCGAGAGATCAAAGCGCAAAAGACTTGAAATGACTGCAGTTAACTTTTTGTGACATACTGTTAACGATAGAAATTTTCACGGTACACGTATTAAATGCTACATAAGTACGTCATTCATATAAACCCAAATTAACCAGTGAGAACTCAGAAATCAAAAAAAAATGTGCCGCATTTGTAAAATCACTAAAATATTATGTAACATATAAATCAAAAAATTGTGTATATAATATGTAATCAAAAAATTATGTAGAATTCTATCATATCCATTCAGTCAAGCTACCGAATACGAGCTTCTCAAGGAACTTTTATGTTACAACCGAAGGTAGGAACATTGGAAATGAATAGAATAGTAGTTTTACATTTTATTTGTCACACGAGATGAGAAGTATAAAATCGACATCTTCGTGCTGATGTCCACGCCACTTAGAATTAGGTTACTATTCCAACATTTAAGCTACTTGGATACTGAGAGTGAAAGTGTAATTTTTAAAACAATGTATAATGATAATAGTATTTATTTCAAATTACTGCGGTTCTGAGTAAGACACCAGTAAAATTTGAAGAAAGTTTGTAAAGTGTTCCTATTTTTTGCCGTACACTAGTTGGACTGCGGCAAACTAAGATAAAAAATTATATAGAGGTATGCAATAACCATACTCCTATAACAGTGCACCATTGTAACGTAAAAATCAGTTCAGTGCAGGAATATGCGTACAATATAGAAATGATTTTTCCATATATTATAAGTACACATTTCAAAACAAACAATATATACGTATTTTCAAATTATCTTTTATACCTCATTAATGTATTTATGCTGCCTTTATAACTTTTGTTCCCCACCCCACCAGCTTTGGTTCTTTCCCCCTCCCAAACTTGTTCCAAATTCTAACCACAATATATTTTTTGTTTCGAATTTGGAAACAGGGTGGGAGTAATGTAGCGGTAGAGCCAATGTTGGCTAACAGTTGGTAAGCCAGCACAAAATTTGGGGGACAAGGCGAAAGCAGGGGTGGTGCGGACAGGAGGAAACAGAACAAAAGTTGGAAAGGCAGGAGAAAAGTTGGGGGGGGGGGGTGTGGACTAAAGTAAGGGTAAGGCAGACACCACGAAACCTTGCTGTACAGACAAAAGTTGGATACTTGTCCCCTCCCCCCGCCGAAAAGTGGACTACTAACGGAAAAATAGACCGCGTTCAATGTAGTGTGACTAAGTGTCAGACTCTTCCTTAAGGACTCATCATGATCTCTTGATTACTAACTGAGGTTTGGTTAAAAACTTACGAAATTCATAAATAAACAGGATATAGCGTGAGTCGCAATATGCTAGTATTTTCGTGGTTCACCATAACAACCAAAATTCAATATGGTCCTAACCTGCCCGAACAGCTGTATAGATTTAAAATAATAGGTCAGACTCTTTTATCATAATTATCTGGTTCGCAACATTAGCCTAATTTCAACCATTTTGTGCGGCACTGCAATACGTAATTTTAACCGGTATAACCAAAAGGCTCACCCACTGGAATGGTTTTGCCGCAAAGCTTATCAGTGTACGAAGCGTGCGTTCGCAGCCACTTCGCTGACATGACCATATCTCCGACTGCTGTCGGAAAAGGCTTCCCATTGTTCATCGTTTCAATCGTCTAAACATTAAACAAGTTTCTCGGACAAAATGGAGTCACAGTATAAGCGCGAAATGTGTTTTAAACTACAGTTTCTAATGAACGTTTTACGTAACCCTCATTTTCTTGAACGCAACTAAGTAATCCTTTTCCCTACTTCAGGTAGCTTGATTTTAAAATTCAACATTAAAATAAATTTCCACGTTGCTATACCTAGTTGAACTGTATATATTGGTATTGTCACAGATGTCAAGGCCAACATTTTTACATTTTCTTTAGTAATATAATATAAAGCTTAAGTCCTAAATGCTCACTACTACAGAATCGCAGAACATCATATAACTATGCGAAAGCGTTACAAATGCGACCGCAGGATAGACAACGAACAAACAAAAAAGCGCGCTACAAATGGTTTAGATTCGTGGTATCGCTTTCACTGATGTAAAGCAATGCTGTGCATGGTAAATTTGGTTCATGCAGAAACATTGTATGCCAGGTAATACGCGGTATCCTTGGCAGTTACGAATCTGCTCATGATTCACTTTCAAAGCTTCTTTCAATGCGTCTTTTAATATGTAGACATCGGTGACGGTCATCTATTACATTCAATAATTTGGCAGAGCCTTGCTAATTGCATTGCAAAAAACACGTTTTAACTAAAAACTCACTAATTATATCTTTAAAAGTCATTATCTACTCCATCGATAATAAAAGGCATGGAATATCTAAGTAGCTGTACAAACCATCTGGCATTGGACTGTGACCATGTTTCCTTTAAGAGCTAGTTATAAGTAAATGAAAATGTCTCAAAATGCATCTGCTTTCAAAGAGGAAACCTGCTTCTAAATCAAATTATTTAGACACATCATTACACACATACTCATTTGCAATACCTGCAAATGATGAACAAGTCCCAATGTTATATATAAATTACAACAAAACGCCAAACTTTAACCACAGTTTACCAAATTCCATTCCAAACACAAACCCCATTATATTTCCTAACAGTTAAGGAATTAGTGCGACAACATGTGAATATGAAGCAATTATCATCGGTCTAGGGTAGTAAGTTTGATAAGAATACATTTGTAGCATTTATAATTTGAGAAAAGGTGAGCCAAACTGACTCTTATATTTCCGCACGCACGTGCTTATGTAGCAATGTTATACGTATTACCTTCACCACTCTCCCTATCACAGATGACAAAACTAGTACCATTGCAGTTATTGCTCGTTCACAGAAAGATGCGCCCATCTACTCGAAAATTTTTGTTACATACGACATGTCGTATATAACAGTGTTACATACGACATGTCGTATGTAACGTAGTTACATATGACATGTCGTATGTAACACTGTTACGTACGACATGCCATGTGTAAGCCCATGAAGAACCCTTACCCACTCTCCACTCTCCCCGGCCCCCGAAGCTCCGCATCCCCCACCCTCTCTCGCCGAGTGCGAAGAATTTGGTTTTTAAAGCATTAAGCAGCTGCATTAAATCGATCCAACAATAACCAGACACTCATAGGGAGCTATCCCCTGAGGCCTCAACTCCCCTGAGGCACTAGTCTACCACCCCTGAAGGTAGATCAGTAGCCCGGAATTGGGGTAAAATTGGTTCCTGGCGAGGTCGTCAACTTTTTAGCACCTTATAAGTAACAAAAATACCGTTTTTGAGGAAGACGTTCAAAATTTTTAAGAAATATATCGTATTTATAGATATCGATTATAATCTTCTTTATTTCAGATATTCCGATATAGACATGTTCGTTTAAAAACCGGTGCGTGTTGAATCCACATTGGAATCGCATTTCGTTTGTTTGTTATATAATTATTGCTGGTCCATATCTTTTGCCTGCTGCAGCTTTATATCAATATATAGTTTTACCGGTCACTGTGCATAGCGCTTAACTTCAATGTAAACAAACACATTGTAATGAACAAGTGTTGTATATATGCAAAGCGGAGTGACATGGCTCATCTGTTCTGTCCTCAAGGTTTTGATAAAAGCCGACACATGATTCTTCACAAATGTATAGCAAAAACACAACCACTTCTCAGCAGTGCTATTTATATCACGTATACGTTAGTTGGTTGTTCTGGCAATTGAGCATTGTAGGAGACTGATAAAATTTTCGAGGGACCGCTGCAATTTCCAATAAATTTGATGGTGGTCGTGTCATTTTTACGAATTTTATTGAAATTGTGGTATTTGTGACTCGGTTTACATATGCTTTTAGCAAAACTGCAGTTGCCATAGTATTACAGTTTTAGAGCAACTTCAAACCCACGCTTTTGGAGAGTTTCGTAAAGATTTTTAAACTCCAATCTTGACTTTGTAAGTTTTTGTAATGAGCGAACTAAATTTATACTTTACAAACGAAGTTGAATCATTGGCAACTAGAATGTATATTTGTTTTTCGATTATGTCTCCGGTTCTGGAGCTATAGATTCTGAGGTATTCCACCCTATTGGTTCCTATACGACATGTTGTAAGTAACAAAAATTTTCGAGTAGATCGGCACATTATTCTGTGAACGAGCAATTATTCAAAAGATTCTTTGTAAAGCAGTATCACATAAAACGCACTGAGCTCACTGAAAAAAAAATTGCAATGTTAAAATTATGTAGCTTACGGCTAAAATTGCAATATCACGTTCCATCAAGTCAGCAAGTTTAAACATTAGAGCAACCCGCTTCGTTGGGTCCATTTTTCGCCATTCTGAGCCCAACTGGAATGCTTTCTTAGCAGCTAAAAGATATCCACAAACGTTTTCTATCAATATCAATATGCTCAGAAATATTTTTGCAAAAACGCGGCAATACAAGATAAGGTGTTGAAATATCTAAATTCAATTTGTGACCAATACTTAAATAAACATTTACGGCAGATCCAATGTGGTTCACCTTTGTATTTACATATAGCAAATACACCCATGCCAGACGTAGTGTTGGGAGAATTGTATCCTATTAAAGCCAGATTTATAACATTTTCAAGAGACATCTGCAGAATAAACATGTCACGCTGCCTCATGTACATGTTCTGTAAGTTATATTGTCTAATAATAAAATTTATAGGTCTTTTAAAATATAAGCCTCCGGTACGAAAATCTTCAATTTTGAAAAGGCACCGTTAATTGTTGCACAATTCGACTCAGCTAGACAAGTCGGTTAAAAATCTCGATTAGACCTATATTTATGCCATAAACTTTTTCGATTTTTCGAGTTCCTTTGGTAACCAAAATTTTCGAAAAAAATTTCTCAGTAAATATACAATTATATATATCATTCGAACGGTATTGACAAGCTAAGTCGAGCAACATTTGGGCGTGCGACACTTGGGCATACCACACTTAGGCGTGCAAAGCATGGGTGTCAGCGACACTTGAGCGTGCGACATTCGGCAACCGCGACACTTGGGCGACCGCGATATTCGGGCGACCGCAACACTCGGACGACTGCGATACTCGAGCGACTGCGACATTCAGGCAACCCCGATATTCGGACGACCGCGACACTCGCGCGACTGCGACGCTCGGGCGACTGCGACAATACACCGCTACACTTTGGCGACCGCGACACTTGGGCATTCGCGACACTTGGGCGTCCGCGACATTTGGGCGGCTGGGACATTTGGGAGGCCGCGATATTCGGGCGACCGCAACACTCGGACGACTGCGATACTCGGGCGACTGCGATACTCGGGCGACTGCGACATTCAGGCAACCCCGATATTCGGACGACCGCGACACTCGCGCGACTGCGACACTCGGGCGACTACGATAATACACCGCTACACTTTGGCGACCGCGACACTTGGGCATTCGCGACACTTGGGCGTCCGCGACATTTGGGCGGCCGCGACATTTGGGAGGCCGCGACATTTGGGCGTCCGCGACATTTGGGCATTCGCGACACTTGGGCGTCCGTGACACTTGGGCGAGCGACACATGGGAGTCCGCAACAATTATGCGTGCGACACTTGGACATCCGCGACATGTGGGCGTGCGAAACGTCATAATCCGTGACAATTTAGCGTGCGACACTTGGATGCCGTAGACACTTGTGCGTCCGATACTTGCGAGTGCGTGATACTTGGGCATCCGAAGCCATTGGGTGCGACAGCCGGACATCCGCGACACTTGAACGTGTGCAACACGTGGGTGTCCGCGACATTTGGGCGCTCACAACACTTGGGCGTGCGCGACATCTGGCGCTCGCAACACTTGGGTGGGCGCGACATTTGTCGCTCGCAACACTTGGGTGGGCGCGACATTTGGCGCTCACAAAGCCTGGGCGTACACACTTGTGCGTCCACGACACTTGGGAATCGGAGACAATTGGTCGTCGGGGACACTTCAGCGTCGGTGACAATTAAGCGTGCTTGACACTTCGCCGTCGGTGACACTTCGGCGTTGGCGACACTTGGGCGTCGGAGACACATGGGCGTCGGCGACACATGGGCGTCGGCGACACATGGGCGTCGGCGACACATGGGCGTCGGCGACACATGGGCGTCGGCAACGTTTGGTCGTCGGCAACTTTTGGGCGTCGGCGACACTGGAGTCGGCGACATTTTGGCGTCGGTGATACTTTGGCGTCGGCGACACTTTGGCGTCGGTGATACTTTGACGTCGGCGACACTTGGGCGTCGGCGACACTTTGGCGTCGGCGGCGTCGGCGACACTTCGGCGTCGGCGGCGACACTTGGGCGTCGGCGGCTTCGGCGAGACTTCGGCTTGGGCGGCGACACTTGGGCGTCGGCGGCGACAGTTGGGCGTCGGCGATACTTGGGCGTCGGCGAAACTTGGAGTCGGAGACACTTGGGCGTCGGCGAAAATTTGGCGACCGCAACTTTTGAGCGTCGGCGATACTTGGGCGTCGGCGATACTTGGGCGTAGGCGACACTTGCGCGTTGGCGATACTTGGGCGTCGGCAACTGTTGTGCGTCGGCGACATTTGGGCGTCGGCGACACTGGGGCTTCGGCGAGAGTTGGGGGTCGAAACCACTTGGGGGAGGGCAATAATTGGGCGGGTCGACACTTGGGCGTCGGTGACACTTGGGCGTCGGCGGCATTTATGCGCTCGTCACACCTGCGCGTCCACGATAGTTGGGCTTGTGACGCTATGGCACTTGGGACACTTGGCCGTCGGTGACACTTGGGCGTCGGCGACATTTGGGCGTTGGCGACACTTGGGCGTTGGCGACACTTGGACGTCGGTAACACTTGGGGTCGGTGACACTTGGGCGTCGACGACACGTGGGCGTCGGCGAGACATGGACGTCGGCGATAACTGGGCGTCGTCGACAGTTCGGAGTCGGCAACACTTGGGCGTGTCGACACTTGGGCGTCGGTGACACTTGGGCGTCGGTGGCATTTATGCGCTCGTCACACCTGCGCGTCCACGATAGTTGGGCTTGTGACGCTATGGCACTTGGGACACTTGGCCGTCGGTGACACTTGGGCGTCGGCGACATTTCGGTGTCGGCGACATTTGGGCGTCAGCGACACTTGGGCGTCGGCGACACTTGGGCGTCGGCGACACTTGGGCGTCGGCGACACTTGGGCGTCGGCGACATTTGGGCGTCGGCGACACTTGGGCGTCGGCGACACTTGGGCGTCGGCGACACTTGGGCGTCGGCGACACTTGGGCGTCGGCGACACTTGGGCGTCGGCGACACTTGGGCGTCGGCGACACTTGGGCGTCGGCGACACTTGGGCGTCGGCGACACTTGGGCGTCGGCGACACTTGGGCGTCGGCGACACTTGGACGTCGGCGACACTTGGGTGTCGGCGACACTTGAGAGTTGGAGACACTTGAGAGTTGGAGACACTTGGGCGTTGGAGACACTTGGGCGTTGGAGACACTTGGGCGTTGGAGACACTTGGGCGTTCGCGACAGTTCAGCGTCGGCAACACTTAGGCGTCAGGGACATTTGGACGCCCGTGACATTTGGGCGTTAGCTACACCTGGGCCTATACGACATTTAAGCTTGCGACACTTGAGCATCGGCGACACGTTGGCGTCGGGGACATATGGGCTTGCGACACTTGGCGTCGGCGGCACTTGGGCGTCGGCGACACTTGTGCGTCGGTGAGACTTAAGCGTCCGCGGATATTTGTGCGCTCGTAGCACCTGCGCCTCCGCGACATTTAACATTGCAACACGTGGGCGTCCGCGACACTTGGGAGTCCGCGACACTTGCACGTGCGACATCTGGGCGTCCGTGAGACTTGGGCGTGCAGCAGTTGGGAGTTAACGACACTTGAGCAGCCAACACTTAGGTGTCGGCGACACTTGGGCGTCGGCGACACTTGGGAGTGGCGACACTTGGACGTCGGTAACACTTGGGGTCGGCGACACTTGGGCGTCGACGACACGTGGGCGTCGGCGAGACATGGACGTCGGCGATAACTGGGCGTCGTCGACAGTTCGGCGTCGGCAACACTTGGGCGTGTCGACACTTGGGCGTCGGTGACACTTGGGCATCGGTGGCATTTATGCGCTCGTCACACCTGCGCGTCTACGATAGTTGGGCCTGTGACGCTTGGGCTTGCAACACGTGGGCGTCCACGACACTTGGACTTCGGCAGCACTTGGGCGTCGGCGACACTTCGGCGTCGGTGACATTTGGGCGTTGGCGACACTTGGGCATTGGCGACACTTGGACGTCGGTAACACTTGGGGTCGGCGACACTTGGGCGTCGACGACACGTGGGCGTCGGCGAGACATGGGTGTCGGCGATAACTGGGTGTCGTCGACAGTTCGGCGTCGGCAACACTTGGGCGTGTCGACACTTGGGCGTCCGGCGACACAAGGGCGTCCGCGACATTTAGCCGCTCACAACACCTGCGCGTCCGCGACAGTTGGGCTTGTGACGCTATGGCACTTGGGACACTTGGCCGTCGGTGACACTTGGGCGTCGGCGACATTTGGGCGTCGGCGACATTTGGGCGTCGGCGACATTTGGGCGTCGGCGACATTTGCGCGTCGGCGACATTTGGGCGTCAGCGACACTTGGGCGTCAGCGACACTTGGGCGTCGGCGACACTTGGGCGTCAGCGACACTTGGGCGTCGGCGACACTTGGGCGTCGGCGACACTTGGGCGTCGGCGACACTTGGGCGTGGGCGACACAGGGGCGGCGGCGACTCTAGGGCGACTGCGACACTTGGGCGTCGGCGACACTTGGGCGTCGGCGACACTTGGGTGTTGGCGACACTTGGACGTCGGCGACACTTGGGTGTGGGCGACACTTGAGAGTTGGAAGACAGTCGAAGAGTTGGAGACACTTGAGAGTTGGAGACACTTGGGCGTTGGAGACACTTGGGCGTTGGAGACACTTGGGCGTTCGCGACAGTTCAGCGTCGGCAGAGGGGAGGCGTCAGGGACATTTGGAACGCCCGTGACATTTGGGCGTTAGCTACACCTGGGCCTATACGGACATTTAAGGGGTGCGACACTTGAGCATCGGCGACACGTTGGCGTCGGGGACATATGGGCTTGCGACACTTGGCGTCGGCGGCACTCGGGCGGGTCGGCGACACTTGTGCGTCGGAGTGAGATGGCCAGCGTCCCGCGGATATTCGCGCGTGCTTGTAGCACCTGCGCCTCCGCGACATTTAACATTGCAACACGTGGGCGTCCGCGACACTTGGGAGTCCGCGACACTTGCACGTGCGACATCTGGGCGTCCGTGAGACTTGGGCGTGCAGCATTTGGGAGTTAACGACACTTGAGCAGCCAACACTTAGGTGTCGGCGACACTTGGGCGTCGGCGACACCTTGGGCGTCGGCGACACCTTGGGCGTCGGCGACACCTTGGGCGTCGGCGACACCTTGGGCGTCGGCGACACCTTGGGCGTCGGCGACACCTTGGGCGTCGGCGACACCTTGGGCGTCGGCGACACCTTGGGCGTCGGCGACACCTTGGGCGTCGGCGACACCTTGGGCGTCGGCGACACCTTGGGCGTCGGCGACACCTTGGGCGTCGGCGACACCTTGGGCGTCGGTGACACCTTGGGCGTCGGCGACACCTTGGGCGTCGGCGACACCTTGGGCGTCGGCGACACCTTGGGCGTCGGCGACACCTTGGGCGTCGGTGACACCTTGGGCGTCGGCGACACCTTGGGCGTCGGCGACACCTTGGGCGTCGGCTGATACCGGGGGCGTCGGTGACACCTTTGGCGTCGGTGACACCATGGGCGTCGTTGACACCTTGGTTGTCGGTTACACCTTGGGCGTCGGCGACACCTTGGGCGTCGGCGACACCTTGGGCGTCGGCGACACCTTGGGCGTCGGCGAGACCTGTGGTGCCGGCGCGACACCTTGGGCGTCGGCGACACCTTGGGCGTCGGCGACACCGTCGGTGGTCGGCGACACCTCGGGCGTCGGCGACACCTTGGGCGTCGGCGACACCTTGGGCGTCGGCGACACCTTGGGCGTCGGCGACACCTTGGGCGTCGGCGACACCTTGGGCGTCGGCGACACCTTGGGCGTCGGCGACACCTTGGGCGTCGGCGACACCTTGGGCGTCGGCGACACCTTGGGCGTCGGCGACATCTTGGGCGGCGATGACATCTTGGGCGGCGATGACATCTTGGGCGGCGGTGACATCTTGGGCGGCGGTGACATCTTGGGCGGCGGTGACATCTTGGGCGGCGGTGACACCTTGGGCGGCGGTGACACCTTGGGCGGCGGTGACACCTTGGACGTCGGTGACACCTTGGACGTCCGTGAAATTTGTGCGCTCGTGACACCTGCGCGTCTGCGACATTTAGGATTGCACCACTTGGGCGTCCGCGACACTAGAGCACGAGACACTTGAGAGTCCGCGACAGTGGAGCACGAGACACTTGAGAGTCCGCGACACTGTAGCACGAGAAACTTGAGAGTCCGCGACACTGGAGCACGAGACACTTGAGAGTCCGCGACACTTGCGCGTGCGACATCTGGGCGTGCAGCATTTGGGAGTTAGCGACACTTGAGCGGCCAACACTTGGGTGTCGACGACACTTGGGTGTCCGCGACTCTTGGGTGTCCGCGACACTTCGGCATCAGCGACACTTGGGCATGCGACGCTTGAGCGTATGCAACACTTGAGCGTGCGGCGCTAGAGCGTCCGCAACACTTGAGCGTGAGACGCTAGGGCGTCCGCACCACCTGAGCGTGCGACGGTAAGGCGTCTGCGACACTTGGACGTGCCTCGTTTGGGCGTTCGCGACACTTGGGCGTGCGACGTTGGGTGTTCGCGATACTCGTTACAAGTTTTAGAAATCTTCAATTCGACTAATAAAGCAAATAACGCAGACGACCATGATAAGTTACTAACCTGCGACTGCAATATCGACATCGTCCTTATCCCCGTGCTGAATTTTTGCAATAGGTTTTGTAGTTGACGGATTAATCGTTTCAAACGTTTTGCCACTTTTGCTGTTCATCCATTGGTTATTGATAAACAACTTAAAAATTAAAAAACGTAAGATTAATACGGTATAATAATCACTTGTACGAAACAATGTAAAGACCAATTAGAGTAGATTCGCCATT
>JASANE010030571.1:0-22824 GCA_030248225.1 Trileptium ribeirensis | reverse complement strand
TTGCTTGAAGTACGACTTCAAACGATAACATGATAAAAATTTACTACCAGGGGTGTCCTAATTTCTTCAATAATGGAGCGGTCGATAGTTTACATTCATTTTATTATACATAACTCCTGTCAGTTAATTGTTTCATGTTTGTCAGTAGGGCGACCTGCCATCCTGTTCCACCCTTACGAAACCCCTGTTCGTTTAAAGGAGAATTAAAGTGGAATCCATGAAAAGTTTTAATAAATCTTTTGAGCAGGAACAATTATCTATATTGAAGTAGGATCCTGATATTTTGGGATCACTATAAGCGAAAAACTACACAAATCGCTGTGATACATTTCTGTTAGGAAAAAACAAAACTCACTTAGAAGAGTTAAGTAGTGCGCGTTACAGCCGAACTTGTTAAAACGATTCCCGAAATAAAAAACCCTAACGGAGGTAAGTAAAGATCAATAATTTTTTATTCGATGCAACGTTTATATACATCTTAAAATCATCAAAATGAATATTCACAAAACGTTTAAAGGCGTACGTGAAGTACATGCTACGCCGTTCTCGAGAGAGTAATGTTGGGCAACGGCCGATTTTGAAGTCAAACGTTGAAAAAGTTTCCAACCCGGCCGTCTACTCATCCGCTGGGCGAACGCATATGTACGGCTGTTGCGAAGAAGCTTCTCTTACTACGATATGAATTTAATATTCGTAAATGTTTCTTCAGCATTTGTTCAAAAATCGATTTGTATCTAAACGTTTTACACTTTGTAGTATAGTGGGCGCCGAAATTTACGCGTAGGCCGACTGACTATACAGCAGCACTGTACTATACTTAGTGCTGGGCAAAGGCCATGAAGTCTATCATAAAACGCTAATGTGTGTTAGTTTAACAATAAAAACAATATTATATGCTTAAATATGATATGGTGGTACTAGATGGCACAAAATTCTTCCATGTTGGTTATTGAAGATTATATATGCATCAAAACGTTCCAGTAGTACGGGGTTCATGATTCACTTGCTATGTAAACGTATAGACCACGGCCGGCCGAGCGACGCCCTATAATTGCTGACCAATGAATCTTGCTTCTGCAAACAGCAAAAAATGTTAACCTCGGGCCAACGAGCTTGGGAGTTAATGGCGAGTAATTATTAAGTTCACCTGTTGGGGGCCGATGGCTGGACGATGGACGATAAACCAAGACAGTTACCGGCCAGCCGCTTGGTCGGTAAAGGCTGACCGGCTTCCACGGCCGTCGCCAACACTACCAGACAGTATGCCCGAGTGAAGTCTTAGCGAAGGCCCGGATAAAGCTCTTAGCAAGAAGGCTTAGCCAAACAATATTCGGCCGGCCGGCCGTCGGTCGGTGGGATGACGGCTTCCACGGCCGTTGCCTAACACTACTATATAGTATGCCCGAGTCATAGTCTAAGCCAAGGTCCTCATAAAAGCTTTATACAGAGGTTAAGCCGGAACAATATTCGGCCGGCCGGCCGTCGGTCGGCAGGCTAACGGCTTCCACGGCCGTTGCCCAACACTACTATATAGTATGCTTGAGTCATAGTCTAAGTTAAGGTCCTCATAAAAGCTTTAATATTATGTCAGCGCTCTGCCGTCACGAACCTATCGCATTGAGCCGTTGTTTTTTCTGTCCGTAAAAGGTGCAACACCTAAATATTACATGAACCAATTTCATGGTTATTTAGGCTTTAACCTTTACTACATACATCCAAAATTTTATAGTCATTTGAGAATTTATGCTATAATTACTAATTATAAAAATGGTTTAAATATAATTTATTATTTATCTAAAAGATTAAATCGAGTACAGATTTTTTGAGACGCCTCAGTTGGCCATCGATTGCAACGATAGTCTGTTACTAGCAGTGGTCGGAGAACTAAAGATGATAATCACCGCTTATTAGCACTAGCGTTAAAAGAATCGGAAAAACATTGGACGTTTAATACCTAACGTAACGATATACAATGTATTGCTCGAGGCATTCAGCTTTATTTTCAGCCCCTGCATCTGGTTATTTTTTGCCACCAGGTAAGAAAGATAACCACTGAAAATAGCGTCATATTCAATATATATTTTGATTTTACCAATTATAGATTAGCCATAAATATGATTTTGTTCATTTCGAGGAAGTATCAGATCAATATGATGGAAAGGGAGTGGTGCCATATAAGTGCAAAGTCATAAACTTGGGTGCGATTGAGCATTTTCATATATTATCTATAAATATCCATAGGGTTTAGTGTCTTTTCCCTTAATGAAACTAAATATTATACACAATTGTATTTTAAAACTAGTGTATTTCATAGGACAAAAATTGAGCTATTTAGAAATTCTCTAATTTAGGATTTAGAAATTTAGAAATAGGCATATACCATGCCTCGTTTGAAGATCAACTTTTATAATCACGAATATTTGTTCGGTGTTGCTCTGAGCTGCAGCGGCTGTAAAAGCCTAAAGTTTGTTGCGTTTTCGCTGTAACAACTAATATTTTTTACAGTAATTATTATGTAGTTATCCCTATGAGACCACAAATATTAACTGTCGCATTTGGTACTACACTGACTACTGGTTCATATTCATTTCCAACAACATTACATTGAATATTGGTAAATTCAGGAGAGCCAATTACTTCGCTTTTTCACTATATCCAACATTATGTCAGTCTCGACAATTTGGCTGCAATCAAGCGAACGTTTTGCTGAAATGAACTGTTCAATATGTATATGCGTATTTATTACAAGAACTGTGGGTACGCTATGGCCACGTGTAGATTAAACCAAAGAGCAAACCCACAAAACAAACTTTTATTGAACAAATAAAACAATAAGGAACAATTAGAGAAGCACTAATAGCTTTTCGAACACGACTGTGGGGGTTGCCTTGTCGACGCGACAAAGCCAGTCGAAAACGCTCCCGACTGATCCGCTAAACGAAGCCAACTAAATTTCTTGCATAGCTCTGTTCCTTACGTGACTAGGTTTCTAGGATCTTCTATATGGGTTTTATTTCCGTTTTTTTCAAACAAGATGAATTAAAGTTCAACTTTTACTGTAGTTGGAATTTTGTCGACTAAGACCCGTTTGTATTTAATTGATAGCCGATGTTTATAGGCTATAAAGTTTTTTTAACTGGTTCTTGGCTCATACAAGTAGAATTCGTAGCAGCTATCGGCGCTAATGATTTTAACGCACGGTTGTGACGAGTTCAGACGAGTGCGTCAGCACGAGTTCTGAACCGAGTTAAAGAGATAACCGTGGGCGACAAATCACCAGACGCACGCCTGGCTGTGCTACAACTGACTTGTAATGCAGCTAATTTAGCTAACCGTGCGTTAAGTCAATTTGATGCACGGCCTTAACTATATAAGCTGTGTTACAAGTATTAGAAAAGAATTCCAGTCATGTCATTAAACCCTCTCCCGCATGAATTATTGTGTGTTTCGTACAATGTTGGAGATACTTTTAACGTGGACGCGGTGTAAACCGGAATCATTTTGGTGAGAGTCTTTTGAATTAGCAATTGCTTTATTTAGGTGCTGCTGCTGGGTTCTTTAAGGAACATCACAATGCGAGTTAACAACAACGTACACGCCAACCCAAACTCAATTGATCCGTAGCAATGCACGCTGTCACAAACGTGTGATTCTATGCGGGAAAGGGTTAACTGAGTGATAGTCTAAAATTTTTTAAGCTTACATATAAAGTCGTTGAATATGTGCACATTCATTTAAATTTTGGTAATGTTTTTAGTCACCGCCGTGAGGCTGTGACATTGATTTCACATTTTGTCAGTGTATGCATTGTGCCTCTACTAGGCACAACAATAGTGTTGCGGTAAACTGGCGTTACTTTGAAATTCTACTGCTGAACTCAGCTCAGATTGTGCAACATCGTGTGCAGCTGTAATTAACATGAAACACAAGACCAATATAAAATATCGATAAAAGTGCAATAATTTGAACTTTGCAAAGAGGTGTTTCTTTACCTTCTGTATGCTAGCTGTGGTTACGTCCCTCTTCCGAAACAGGGTGCAATGTTACACAATTATCTGTATTCCATGTCGTTACTTTCTAGTTGGATTATAAAACAAACATTTTCAACGTCTCATAACCCAAAAATAGATATTAATACCAGCAGAAAATAGGCGGATCGATAAAACAACCTATGTAAATGAAGACTTACATTGAATTGAACCATGATTGTCTTTAAATTTTGTAGAATATATATTAGATGTGATTTCAAAAATAAACAAAGTCAGGTCGGGCTGGAAAACTCGACCCGAATTTTATCTTTATACCATCTCACATTATACAAGTAGATAATGTATCAGTGTAAATACTAAACGTCACGTTTACACTGTTGAATAACTGATTGTACCTATCAGAATTCATCATCTAGTACAGTGGATCGGGCACTAATACTCGATATTAGGTATGAATTGACACGGTGGCACTTACTTTCAGGAAGTGTAAATAATACCATAACAGCGGATGTTACAATGAAAGATTCCTATGATTTACTATATATAAAATTTCAGACTCGCTGACCAATTTAGTACAGTTTAAAAGAAGTTGTTTATAAAATAAATATAAGTTAGGCACAATGCAATGATATTTCATAGTGCACATCGTACATTGTTTAAAATATTTTAGACCTTATGATGCCAGAGTGACTGATGCATATGCCGACGTATAACAAATTATTTCATTATAGAGATTACATTGCTTGAGCAATTTACCAATTTGAAAAGTTTGATGGCGTCTAAATGGGAGCTATAAATATATCTTATATCTTCGCGACCAACGGATATGTCTAATGTAACGATATTGGATTGAAGCAGTAAAGGTAGGGCACCTCTATGGGAAATTCTGGTCAGACGCATACCCCCTGCGCCCCTGTGCTGTGTCCTTGGTTTTAAGTTGAACATGATGGTAGTATTTTGTTGCTTTCGTTCACTTAAGTCTAAAGTGCTCAGTTTCTTCGTCGATTGCAGTATTTTCTTGCATATATTTGCCATTTTGTTGCGAAGCCCATGCTGTTTTTTTAATATTTAAGGGGCTGACCCTGTTTACTGCTGTGACATATTTACTCTGAGAAAAAAGTAACTTAAATTCATAGTATATTTAATATAAGTTTGTACTGAGATGTCTTTTCGACAACCAAATTTATTAATATTAACGATGTCAATTTTTGGTACTAACCATTAGCATGGCGTTTATCCAAGCACAGCATCGAAACTTGAATTTTCAGACATCTTCAAATTTCAGCCGGTAAGCCAGGTTCCTCGGATAAATGCTTGGGCTATCTGGTAATGGCTTACATGAGCATGGCGAGTTGTATATGGGGCAGGATTCCGCATTTTACCAAATCCGACACTCTTCAACTCTGAAGCTGCGTGGAGTTTTTCGCGAAAATTAACAAAAAATAGTGAATTTTGAAGGGAAATCGGGACAATTGGTAAGCATTGGAGACAATGAGCAAAAATTAATTAAAATATGGAAATTTTGCAGTTTTCAAATTTCAACATTCACACCACGCACACCTCGGCTGGACCATTATGTAACACCCAGAGAGAACAGATCTTGAGCAGCTATGGTAAATATATGCTTCAAATTTTAGTAGCGATAAGTTCATCTCTGAATCATAATGTATGTGATATATATGTATAATGTTTTTTTGATTTTTTAGATACAACTGCATACTGGCAAAGAGACGATCAAACATTGCGTTTAACAACGATTCCGAAAACACATTTTCATCAAAGAACTTGTCATCATCATCATCACCATGACGACAGTACCAGAAGCAATAGCAGCATTTGCGGTGCGACAAATACCGCCTACAGCTACAGCAACAACAATAGCAACAGTTCGAGGTCGAAACATTACGGACTTCCGGATATCAACACTGGGACAAAATCAGTTGTCCCAAAGAACCCGAAAAAGAGTAATCCATCGCTGAGCGTAGTAACCGCGGCTAAACCAGGCCAAGCGGTTGTTTTCAGTCGTGGAATTGAGCAAGTTCGTACCGGGCTCGAGAATAGTGGTCTTCATGGAATAACAAGCATATTTCGGGCCTCGTCGAAGTGCAGTAAATGCTTATGGTGCATATTGTTGTTGTTTTTTTTTGTTTGAGTCGTCATTCATATCTTAAGTTGTTTAGCTTTTCTTGTTACAATCAAAATTGATTTTTTCAAAAAAGGAGAGGCACTCCTGATTGGATATAGGTAACATTAGATTGTCAGCAATGAGTGGGTCCTTGTACATCACATAGTTTAATCCATCGCTGAGCGTCGTAACCGCCGCTAAACCAGGCAAAGCGGTTGTTTTCCAGTTGGTGGATTAAGCAAGTTTGGCGTACCGGGCTAAGAAATAGTGGTCTTCATGGAATAACAAGCATATTTCGGGCCTCGTCGAAGTGCAGTAAATGCTTATGGTGCATATTGTTGTTGTTGTTTTTTGTTTGCGCCGTCATTCATACGTAAGTTGTTTAGCTTTTGTTACAACCAAAATTCTTTTTTCAAAAAAGTATAGGCACTCCTGATCG
Organism: Trileptium ribeirensis; assembly: GCA_030248225.1. NCBI lineage: Eukaryota > Metazoa > Nematoda > Enoplea > Enoplida > Thoracostomopsidae > Trileptium > Trileptium ribeirensis. The sequence goes on along the minus strand of JASANE010030571.1, from coordinate 16,271 downwards.
GATAGGTAACTGAGATTGTCAGCAACTAGTGGGTCCTTGTACATCACATAGTATAATCCATCGCTGAGCGTCGTAACCGCCGCTAAACCAGGCAAAGCGGTTGTTTTCAGTCGTGGAATTGAGCAAGTTCGTACCGGGCTCGAGAATAGTGGTCTTCATGGAATAACAAGTATATTTCGGGCCTCGTCGAAGTGCAGTAAATGCTTATGGTGCATATTGTTGTTGTTGTTTTTTGTTTGCGCCGTCATTCATACGTAAGTTGTTTAGCTTTTGTTACAACCAAAATTCTTTTTTCAAAAAAGGATAGGCACTCCTGATCGGATAGGTAACTGAGATTGTCAGCAACTAGTGGGTCCTTGTACATCACATAGTATAATCCATCGCTGAGCGTCGTAACCGCCGCTAAACCAGGCAAAGCGGTTGTTTTCAGTCGTGAATTGAACGGCTCGTACCTGGCTCGAGAATAGTGGTCTTCATGGAATAACAAGCATATTTCGGGCCTCGTCGAAGTGCAGTAAATGCTTATGGTGCATATTGTTGTTGTTGTTTTTTGTTTGCGCCGTCATTCATACGTAAGTTGTTTAGCTTTTGTTACAACCAAAATTCTTTTTTCAAAAAAGATAGGCACTCCTGATCTGATAGGTAACTGAGATTGTCAGCAACTAGTGGGTCCTTGTACATCACATAGTATAATCCATCGCTGAGCGTCGTAACCGCCGCTAAACCAGGCAAAGCGGTTGTTTTCAGTCGTGGAATTGAGCAAGTTCGTACCGGGCTCGAGAATAGTGGTCTTCATGAATAACAAGCATATTTCGGGCCTCGTCGAAGTGCAGTAAATGCTTATGGTGCATATTGTTGTTGTTGTTTTTTGTTTGCGCCGTCATTCATACGTAAGTTGTTTAGCTTTTGTTACAACCAAAATTCTTTTTTCAAAAAAGGATAGGCACTCCTGATCGGATAGGTAACTGAGATTGTCAGCAACTAGTGGGTCCTTGTACATCACATAGTATAATCCATCGCTGAGCGTCGTAACCGCCGCTAAACCAGGCAAAGCGGTTGTTTTCAGTCGTGGAATTGAGCAAGTTCGTACCGGGCTCGAGAATAGTGGTCTTCATGGAATAACAAGCATATTTCGGGCCTCGTCGAAGTGCAGTAAATGCTTATGGTGCATATTGTTGTTGTTGTTTTTTGTTTGCGCCGTCATTCATACGTAAGTTGTTTAGCTTTTGTTACAACCAAAATTCTTTTTTTCAAAAAAGTATAGGCACTCCTGATCGGATAGGTAACTGAGATTGTCAGCAACTAGTGGGTCCTTGTACATCACATAGTATAATCCATCGCTGAGCGTCGTAACCGCCGCTAAACCAGGCAAAGCGGTTGTTTTCAGTCGTGGAATTGAGCAAGTTCGTACCGGGCTCGAGAATAGTGGTCTTCATGGAATAACAAGCATATTTCGGGCCTCGTCGAAGTGCAGTAAATGCTTATGGTGCATATTGTTGTTGTTGTTTTTTGTTTGCGCCGTCATTCATACGTAAGTTGTTTAGCTTTTGTTACAACCAAAATTCTTTTTTCAAAAAAGGATAGGCACTCCTGATCGGATAGGTAACTGAGATTGTCAGCAACTAGTGGGTCCTTGTACATCACATAGTATAATCCATCGCTGAGCGTCGTAACCGCCGCTAAACCAGGCAAAGCGGTTGTTTTCAGTCGTGGAATTGAGCAAGTTCGTACCGGGCTCGAGAATAGTGGTCTTCATGGAATAACAAGCATATTTCGGGCCTCGTCGAAGTGCAGTAAATGCTTATGGTGCATATTGTTGTTGTTGTTTTTTGTTTGCGCCGTCATTCATACGTAAGTTGTTTAGCTTTTGTTACAACCAAAATTCTTTTTTCAAAAAAGGATAGGCACTCCTGATCGGATAGGTAACTGAGATTGTCAGCAACTAGTGGGTCCTTGTACATCACATAGTATAATCCATCGCTGAGCGTCGTAACCGCCGCTAAACCAGGCAAAGCGGTTGTTTTCAGTCGTGGAATTGAGCAAGTTCGTACCGGGCATAGAGTGGTCTTCATGGAATAACAAGCATATTTCGGGCCTCGTCGAAGTGCAGTTAATGCTTATGGTGCATATTGTTGTTGTTGTTTTTTGTTTTGCGCCGTCATTCATACGTAAGTTGTTTAAGTTTTTTGCAACCAAAATTCCTTTTCAAAAAGGATAGGCACTACCTGAATCGGATAGGTAACTGAGATTGTCAGCAACTAGTGGGTCCTTGTACATCACTATAGTATAATCCATCGCTGAGCGTCGTAACCGCCGCTAAAACAGGCAAAGCGGTTGTTTTCAGTCGTGGAATTGAGCAAGTTCGTACCGGGGCTCGAGAAATAGTGGTCTTCATGGAATAACAGACATATTTCGGCCTCGTCGAAAAGTGCAGTAAATGCTTATGGTGCATATTGTTGTTGTTGTTTTTTGTTTGCGCCGTCATTCATACGTAAGTTGTTTAGCTTTTGTTACAACCAAAATTCTTTTTTCAAAAAAGTATAGGCACTCCTGATCGGATAGGTAACTGAGATTGTCAGCAACTAGTGGGTCCTTGTACATCACATAGAATTCTTAATCTTAATCTTGAGGGGTGTCGTCAGAAAATTTTTGGATCGGGGACACCTTTATATGCTTTTTTAATCATGAGGGGCGTCATCAGAAATTCTTGGATTGGGGACACCCTAATATGTTTTTAATTATCAAGGGCGTCGTGAGAAATTCTTGGATTGGGGACACCCTGATATGCTTTTTTAATTATGAGGGGCATCGTCAGAAATTCTTGGATCGGGGACACCCAGATATGCTTTTTTAATCATGAGGGGCGTCGTCAGAAAATTTTTTGATCGGGGACACCCTGATATGCTTTTTTAATCATGAAGGGCGTCGTCAGAAATTGTTGGATTGGGGACACCCTGATACGTTTTTTAATTTTGAGGGACGTCGTCATATAATTTTGGATCCGGGACACCTTTATATGCTTTTTAATCATGAGTGGCGTCATCAGAAATTCTTGGATTGGGGACAACCTAATATGTTTTTAATCATGAAGGGCGTCGTCAGAAATTCTTGGATCGGGTACACCCAGATATGCTTTTTAATCATGAGGGGCGTCGTGGATTTTCGGATTCGGGCATCCTGATATCCTTTTTTAATTTTGAGGGGAGTCGTCAGATAATTTTTTAATGGGGGACACCTTGATATGCTTTTTTAATCATGAGGGACGTCGTCAAAAAATTTTTAGATCGAAGACACCCTGATATGCCTTTTTAACCACGGAGGGCATCGGCAGAAATTCTTGGATCGGGGACACCCTGATATGTTTTTTAATCATGAAGGGCGTCGTCAGAAATTCTTAGATTGGGGACATCCTGATATGTTTTTTAATCTTGATGGGTGTCGTAAGAAAATTTTTGGATCGGGGACACCCTGATATGATTTTTTATCATGAGGGCCGTCGTCAGAAAATTTTTGGATCGGGTTCACCCTGATATGCGTGTTTAATCATGAGGGGCGTCGTAATAATTTTTGGATGGGGGACAGACACCCTGATATGTTTTAATGATGAGGGGCGTCGTCAGGAACATTTTTGGATCGGGGACACCCCTATATGATTTTTTGATCATGAGGGGCATCGTCAGAACATTTTTGGATCGGGGACACCCTGATATATTTTTTAATTTTGAGGGGAGTCGTCAGATAATTTTTGGATAGGAGACACCTTGATATGCTTTTTTAATCATGAGGGGCGTCGTCAGAACATTTTTGGATCGGGGCTTCCTGATATGCTTTTTTAATCATGAGGGGCGTCATCAGAAATTCTTGGATCGGGAACACCCTGATATGTTTTTTAATAACAAGAGGCGTCGTCAGAAATTCTTGGATTGGGGACACCCTGATATATTTTTTAATTTTGAGGGGCGTCGTCAGAAATACTTGGATTGGGGACACCCTGATATGCTTTTTTAATCATGAAGGGCGTCGTCAGAAATTCTTGGATTGGGGACACCCTGATACGTTTTTAATTTTGAGGGACGTCGTCATATAATTTTTGGATCGGGGACACCTATATATGCTTTTTAATCATGAGTGGCGTCATCAGAAATTCTTGGATTGGGGACACCCTAATATGTTTTTAATCATGAGGGGCGTCGCCAGAAAATTTTTGGATCGGGGACACCCTGATATGCTTTTTTAATCATGAAGGGCGTCGTCAGAAATTGTTGGATTGGGGACACCCTGATATGTTTTTTTAATTTTGAGGGGCGTCGTCAGATAATTTTTGGATCGGGGACACCTTTATATGCTTTTTTAATCATGAGGGGCGTCGTCAGAACATTTTTGGATCGGGGCATCCTGATATGCTTTTTTAATCATGAGGGGCGTCATCAGAAATTCTTGGATCGGGAACACCCTGATATGTTTTTTAATAACAAGAGGCGTCGTCAGAAATTCTTGGATTGGGGACACCCTGATATATTTTTTAATTTGAGGGGCGTCGTCAGAAATACTTGGATTGGGGACACCCTGATATGCTTTTTTAATCATGAAGGGCGTCGTCAGAAATTCTTGGATTGGGGACACCCTGATACGTTTTTAATTTTGAGGGACGTCGTCATATAATTTTTGGATCGGGGACACCTATATATGCTTTTTAATCATGAGTGGCGTCATCAGAAATTCTTGGATTGGGGACACCCTAATATGTTTTTAATCATGAGGGGCGTCGCCAGAAAATTTTTGGATCGGGGACACCCTGATATGCTTTTTTAATCATGAAGGGCGTCGTCAGAAATTGTTGGATTGGGGACACCCTGATATGTTTTTTTAATTTTGAGGGGCGTCGTCAGATAATTTTTGGATCGGGGACACCTTTATATGCTTTTTTAATCATGAGGGGCGTTATCAGAAATCCTTGGATTGGGGACACCCTAATATGTTTTTAATTATGAAGGGCGTCGTGAGAAATTCTTGGATTGGGGACACCCTGATATGCTTTTTTAATCATGAAGGGCGTCGTCAGAAATTCTTGGATTGGGGACACCCTGATACGTTTTTAATTTTGAGGGACGTCGTCATATAATTTTTGGATCGGGGACACCTATATATGCTTTTTAATCATGAGTGGCGTCATCAGAAATTCTTGGATTGGGGACACCCTAATATGTTTTTAATCATGAGGGGCGTCGCCAGAAAATTTTTGGATCGGGGACACCCTGATATGCTTTTTTAATCATGAAGGGCGTCGTCAGAAATTCTTGGATCGGGGACACCCAGATATGCTTTTTTAATCATGAGGGGCGTCGTCAGAAAATTTTTGGATCGGGGACACCCTGATATGCTTTTTTAATCATGAAGGGCGTCGTCAGAAATTGTTGGATTGGGGACACCCTGATACGTTTTTTAATTTTGAGGGACGTCGTCATATAATTTTGGATCCGGGACACCTTTATATGCTTTTTAATCATGAGTGGCGTCATCAGAAATTCTTGGATTGGGGACAACCTAATATGTTTTTAATCATGAAGGGCGTCGTCAGAAATTCTTGGATCGGGGACACCCAGATATGCTTTTTAATCATGAGGGGCGTCGTCAGAGAATTTTTGGATCGGGGCATCCTGATATGCTGTTTTAATTTTGAGGGGAGTCGTCAGATAATTTTTTAATGGGGGACACCTTGATATGCTTTTTTAATCATGAGGGACGTCGTCAAAAAATTTTTAGATCGAAGACACCCTGATATGCCTTTTTAACCACGGAGGGCATCGGCAGAAATTCTTGGATCGGGGACACCCTGATATGTTTTTTAATCATGAAGGGCGTCGTCAGAAATTCTTAGATTGGGGACATCCTAATATGTTTTTTAATCTTGATGGGTGTCGTAAGAAAATTTTTGGATCGGGGACACCCTGATATGATTTTTTATCATGAGGGCCGTCGTCAGAAAATTTTTGGATCGGGTTCACCCTGATATGCGTTTTTAATCATGAGGGGCGTCGTAATAATTTTTGGATGGGGGACAGACACCCTGATATGTTTTAATGATGAGGGGCGTCGTCAGGAACATTTTTGGATCGGGGACACCCCTATATGATTTTTTGATCATGAGGGGCATCGTCAGAACATTTTTGGATCGGGGACATCCTGGTATGTTTTTGCAATCTTGAGGGGCGTCGTCAGAAATTCTTGGATAGGGGACACCCTGATATATTTTTTAATTTTGAGGGGAGTCGTCAGATAATTTTTGGATCGGGGACACCTTGATATGCTTTTTTAATCATGAGGGGCGTCGTCAGAACATTTTTGGATCGGGGACACCCTGATATGCTTTTTTAATTACGAGGGGAGTCGTCATAAATTCTTGGATTGGGGACATCCTGATATGTTTTTGTAATCTTGAGGAGCGTCGTCAGAAAATTTTTGGGTCGGGGACACCCTGATATGCTTTTTTAATAACGAGGGGCGTCGTCAGAAAATTTTTGGATCGGGGACACCCTGAAGCTTTTTTAATCACGAGGGGCGTCGTCAGAAATTCTTGGATTAGGGACACCCTGGTATGTTTTTTTAATTTTGAGGGGCGTCGTGAGAAAATTTTTGGGTCGGGGACACCTGATATGCTTTTTTGATTATGAGGGGCGTCGTCAAAAATTCTTGGATTGGAGACACCCTGGTATACTTTTTTAATCACGAGGGGCGTCGTCAGAAATTCTTGGATTGGGGGCATCCTGGTATGCTTTTGTAATCTTGAGTGCGTGGTCAGAAAATTTTTAGATCGAAGACACCCTGATATGCTTTTTTGATTATGAGGGGCGTCGTCAGAAAATTTTTGAATTGGGGACACCCTGATATGCCTTTTTAGTCACGGAAGGCATCGGCAGAAATTTTTGGATCGGGTACACCCTGATATGCTTTTTTAATCATGAGGGGCGTCGTAAGAAATTTTTTGGATCGGGGCATCCTGATATGCTTTTTAATTTTGAGGGGAGTCGTGGGATAATTTTTGGATCGGGGACACTTTGATATGCTTGTTTAATCATGAGGGGCATCATCAGAAAATTTCTGTACCAGGGACACAACCACACTGGTCGACTTTAAAATAGATGGGCCTGACCGCTTGGAAGTATAAAAATTGTTTTTGCAGCTGGTGCCTGGAGAGACGCAAACCAAACCTAGAGCTACGGCACTCCAGTGGTCTCCCACTGTGGTACACGGTCAATGGTTGCAAAAACGAACATGGTCTATTCCACCCCGAGCTCTACGATATGGATACCGAGGATACAAAAAAAAATTTTATTGTCTGGTTGCTTCAAACTTTGTACGAACGTACCCACATTTGACATTTCAGATATGCTACGATCCAAAATGCATCTCGAAAACCGACCCACTATAATTTCAACAATAAGCAGACAAAAACGTTACCCCCACCAGATTTTACAATATGTTCGGGCTTCGGTATTTTTTTAAACGTATCACTTTTGGAGCTCAACTATGTCAAACGCTTGAATCGAAGCAATCGATATTTGACAAAATCACCTAACACGACAACCATTGAAGGCTTGATATCAAATCGTGATAGGGTACCAACAGCTCAGGGACAACCACCGTTGTCCCTTGCTACAATTGACCCTGATCTGGTTGAGATAAACCAAAGTGTGGACAAACACGGATCTCCGATAATTACGGTTGATCTTGAAGAAGCTTATGGCTTACTTACAGTTTTGCCTGATTTGGGTGTTCTTCGATATAATTTATTACGAAGTAGTCGATTTAAGCAAAGCGATATGAACATTGATCGCGGTTTGTCACGTATTGATCGGAAATTTAATGGTGATCGTATTGCAGCAACTAGCTATGTCATCGATCACTATATGCTAAAATGTGAAGTTGTTTTCAAACATTGTGCGTACAATAATATGCGCGAGGAACTGGATTGTTGTCGTATTATGCGGCCGATATTTAGTTTACTTTACGGACCCTGTTTTACAAGTGAAATGAAACTTATCAATGTATCAACTCAGAGTCCACTCAACCATATGAACGATGTATGGATAACGATTGGAATAATTGCGGATCCACATAAGGCTCCACGTACCAAAAACGATCTCCTCAATAACCTATTCATGTATCTTGGATTAGAGCAGTATAATAATAAATTTTCAACGTTTGTACCCCGAACCCATACGGAAATGTTTGTTGACGTCGAGCATGTAAGCGATATTGATCGACCGGGAAAATGCATTCCGCTCGGAGCGACAAAGTTGGAAATATTTCAAGCTTACTCGCCTGAGCGATGCTTTGTGGAGAAATCGCTTCTCGAACAGCTAAGTCAATTTGATTGTCATTGGCCGTTGTTTAAAATGATGCATCCGGATAAATATACAATTCCGTCACCGAAACCGTGTTCACCGGATGATTTGTCGACAATTGATCTAATTTGTCAAGAAGATTTTGGGATTTGTGATTTGAATCATAAAAATGTCATTTCACATACCGAATGCTTACCCGAGTGTGAACGATGGGTATATACGGTAAGCTATCGACAAAGTATGGATATTCCGTCTACGGTAATCAATCATGACGAAATTTCGCTCTATTTGGTCTATTCAAATCCGACGTTTACGTCGATGCTGGAAGTTGAAACGCTTACATGGACCGACTATTTGAGTATGGTCGGTGGGTTGTGGGGACTTTGGCTGGGCTCTAGTTTGATCACGTTCATCCATATCGGGGTTACTTTTACTGGAAGAATATTTGACAGTGTAACTGAAGCGTGTTGCAAGAAATGAGCTCCGATCGTAACCAAAGTCATGCTGAGTGCCGTAAGTTATATATAGAAGTTATGCCGTTCTCGATATACTAAGACTGACCCTGAGACTAAGCTAAGGTCCGTATATGAGCCTTATACTAAGCCTAAGACTAAGTCGGAGGTTGTCGGCATCGGAACTCCACGCCACTAAGATGTCCTTTTTAAGGAACGTTTACGTCTCTCAGCTTGACATGAAAAAAAAACTATAATTATTTTGTTAATCGATAGTTTTTTGCACTGTTTTAATTAATTCTTTTAATCTCGATTTGGCTTATATATCCATCAGCGTTTAGCAACCTCGTGTGTCTGGATTCCAGAAATACACAAGTCGGATTTCATGTGAAAATGAACGGCATACTGATACCACGGAGCTATTTAAGCAGCTTGTTTCACGGATAGATAAAGATTATTTTTCACAAAGCGAGTGACTAACAGCGTAGTGTTCAAGGTCCGCAGTGCCGGGGTAGCCGGGTCTTAGGGGAGAGGAGTTTCAGCGGGTCGACGGGGAGAGAAACGGTGGTGTGGCTCTATGGGTTCGGCGCCTGCTGCACCGCTAGAGGAGGGGTAGGGCGTTGGAATACCTGTCAGGAGGGTCTGAGTGTCATGGCAGTAACCCCCAGCCACCTATCAGCATATATGATTCACTCATATATGATGTAGCCAAATTGACACAGCCCTTTCCAGTGTCATTTGGAAGGGTTGTGTATTACAGGGATTACCATTTTGACTTCCAGATTTGGGGCTTCTAAAATAAGGCAACGACAAGAAACAGATCTATTTTCGGATCAGTTTGCGGAAATTCTTTGTAAGTTCATATTATTAAGCGCCCAAATTCTGTCCCAGCAAATAGCAACGTTCGCAGATATGTTAACCGGTCACCAGTGGCCACTACTGGCCAGTGCTAAATGGTGTGTTCACAGCGTCTCCAAACAGATCCGATCCGTTCCAACCTGATTGGCGTTAGATAGTACAAAATGTATCGGTCAATGTGCTTTGATATTAAGCGTCCAAATTCTGACCCAGCGCATAACAACGTTCATAGATATGTTAACCGGTCACCAGTGGCCACTGATCAGTGCTAAATGCCGTGTTCACAGCGTCTCCAAACAGATCCGATCCGATCTAGCCTGATTGGCGTTAGATAGTACAAAATGTATCGGTCAATGCTCGTTGATATTAAGCGCTTAAGTTCCCTCCCAGCGCATAGCAACGTTCGTAGATATGTTAACCGGTCACCAGTGGCCACTACTGACCAGTGCTAAATGGTGTGTTCACAGCGTCTCCAAGCAGATCCGATCCGTTCCAACCTGATTGGCGTTAGATAGTACAAAATGTATCGGTCAATGTGCTTTGATATTAAGCGTCCAAATTCTGACCCAGCGCATAACAACGTTCATAGATATGTTAACCGGTCACCAGTGGCCACTGATCAGTGATAAATGCCGTGTTCACAGCGTCTCCAAACAGATCCGATCCGATCTAGCCTGATTGGCGTTAGATAGTACAAAATGTATCGGTCAATGCTCGTTGATATTAAGCGCTTAAGTTCCCTCCCAGCGCATAGCAACGTTCGTAGATATGTTAACCGGTCACCAGTGGCCACTACTGACCAGTGCTAAATGGTGTGTTCACAGCGTCTCCAAACAGATCCGATCCGTTCCAACCTGATTGGCGTTAGATAGTACAAAATGTATCGGTCAATGCGCTTTGATATTAAGCGCCCAAATTCTGGCCCAGCGCATAGCAACGTTCATAGATATGTTAACCGTTCACCAGGGGCCAGTGACCGTTCCTAAAGGGCGTGTTCATAGCGTCTCCAAATGGATCCAATCCGTTCCGACCTGATTTGCGTTAGTAGTTAGTACAAAATGTATCGGTCAATGCGCGTTGATATTAAGCGCCCAATTTCTGTCCCAGCGTATAGCAACGTTCGTAGATATGTTAACCGTTCACCAGGGGCCAGTGACCGTTCCTAAAGGGCGTGTTCATAGCGTCTCCAAATGGATCCAATCCGTTCCGACCTGATTTGCGTTAGTAGTTAGTACAAAATGTATCGGTCAATGCGCGTTGATATTAAGCGCCCAATTTCTGTCCCAGCGTATAGCAACGTTCGTAGATATGTTAACCGGTCACCAATGGCCACTGACCGGTACTAAACGGCGTGTTCACAATGTCTCCAAGTGGGTACGATCCGTTCTGACCTGATTTGTGTAAAGAGTTAGAACATAATGTATCTGTCAATGCGCGTTGATATTAAGTGCACAATTTCTGTCCAAGCACATAGCAAGATACGTAGATATGTTAACCGCGCAGCAGTGGACACTGACCGTTGCTAAAGGGCGTGTTCATAGCGTCTCTAAATGGATCCGATCCGTTCCGACCTGAATTGTGTAAGTAGATATAGCATAATGTATCTGTCAATGCGCTTTGATATTAAGCGCCCAAATTCTGTCCCAGCGCATCGCAACGTTCGCAGATATGTTAACCGGTCACCAGTGGCCACTGACCGGTGCTAAAGGGTGTGTTCACAACGTTTCTAAATGGATCCGATCCCTTCCGACAGGATTTGTGTGAGATAGCTAGTACAAAATGTGTCGATCAATGCGCGTTGATTTTTATTAAGCGCTTAAGTTCTGCCCCAGCGCATAACAACGTTCGTAGATATGTTAACCGTGCAGCAGTAGTCACTGTCAAAGAGCGTGCTAACAGCGCCTCCATACGGATCCGGTCCATTCCGACCTGATTTGCGTAAGATAGTACAAAATATGTTCTTAATCGCTGTGTAATGTAAACTCTTCAACCGTGCAACCAAGCTGTTATACGGAGACGGCAGTGTCCCTATCACATGTTTTATGCCAATGGTGCATTATTTACGAAGTTTTCTGGAATTTCATAGAAACCGCCACTTACAAACATATGCGTTTTACATGTTACATCGTAGCATTGTTACCTTGTTATTGAATATGATGATTCTCGTGTGCTGAAATTTATATACTTGCAATTATTAACTATGATTCATTGTACATTTAATACGTATTTCGACATCGTTTCTTTGACTTTTGAGTTGTTATTCTGCATCATACTCATTTGTGATTTGAGAAGATCTATGTTAATAACTAATAACAAATATATCTGTGTATAACCAAAGCGTTATTTCATAAAATCGACATAAAACTAAGTTCATATGTGACTTTTACTAATTTTTAGTCTCGGATGTCTCTGTTCATTCACGTTTCATGAACTGTCAACCAAACTGACAACGGCTAAGTTGCACTGAATTCCACCCTTCGACTCAATAGAATATCTTTATCAATCAAGCCTTTAACGAGTTCGACACTATTGAGACATGCTTTTATTTAAAAATGAGAGTAAACTTAAGGTGACCCCGCGGCAAACCATCCTAATTTGTTATTGCGCATACAAATTCTACGGAACGCTTCTTCATTAACTGAAGTCCGGCTCAAAACCGTTCGAAAACACATTGTCTTGCGGTTGAAATTAAGTTATTCTACTTAAGCGAAAATTTTGAGAATGTAAATTGGTCAAGTTTGTATAAAACGGTTTTGTTCACAAAGGTTATCTATAGGATCGATTTGATTGTGACATCACTACGGCATAAAATCTGTCCGCAAACACTACTTAATATCCAAATGCAAAGTGTATAGGCTTTGCGAATCCGAATTTGTGCAAATGGAACATTGTCAAAATACTGTTCAATCGACACATTGTAAATTCTGTGGCACTTATATTTGACTTTGACAATTTTCGTTTCGCAAAAAAAACCCCCAACGAAACCGAGCACCATTGCTAGATTTGTGATTCGATATCGGTTATGACGAAATAGGATGGTTGATGGGATCACTTTAAGTTTGCTAACACAAAAAAGATAGCACCTAAACACCTAAACACTTATTATAGTATATCCTATTTTTAATACCTTTCTTAAAAGTTGGGCATAGTTTTCTTCATATTGCCGTTTGAATTTTTTGTTGACCCAGGTAACTTTGAGGGGTTGTGCGTTATATCATTAGAAAAAAGAACATCTTAGAGCGAGAGTTCTGGGGTGCTACACCAAGGCTTAGGCTTAGGGTTTGTCTCATATAAGGAGCTAAACTTAGGCTAAAGCTGAGGCGTAGTGTATCGAGAACAGCATGGCACGCTTTATGATTAGGACCCTCAAGGTTAGCTAAGCCCTTAAGTTGATGAAATTTGAACGCGAGGAGCCAACGACGGCAGACACCCTATACGGACGTCTAATTGGGCAGCCCCAGTAAGTGAGAATATGGCAGACGATCTGGAGTAAACGTCCGGGACTTTGGTATGACATCAGGCTTATATATATTGAAGATAGATGTTTTGTTTTCAATGCAAATCCTGAAGCTACTATTTTAGTGCTTTCAGGATTGAGCACTTTGTCTACAGTCTAAATTTAGTCCAGTTACGTATTCCAGAATTTATACATATTTTGTTGAAATAGTTTGCACTTAATATATATTTTTTGATGTAGACCATCATAGTGTGTATGATAAAATATTAATAAATTTTATAAACCAATTTGTTTGTTCTTAACTCTTTATATCCTGAATTAATTTACAGTTCGAGTATCGATGAACGTTTAACCTTAAGGCTCTGCCAATGCGAGCTAACAACAACACGCGTGCAATCGTGCAGTATTCGCTGATTTTAGCTAGTACTACACAGTCAGACGCAGTTTGATGTCGTTGATCAACTGTAGGTGTTAAAGGACTCAAACATGTGACATACTAAATTTTGATTAACGTGATATTAAAGCCATTCGCTGAACATATTTATTTCAGGACTGCATTATACTAATTAAATTTTGCCAGCTGAAAACTTTAATGATGGCGGTTGGACACCATACCGGTGTGCCAATGAAAATTGGAAGGCGCTACCGGAAAATTATAGGAGGCCTCCTTACAACGGCCTCTTTTTCCGGAAAAGTTAGTCGACCCGTTCACGCTACGCGCCTATGTATCTCACAAGTGCTGTGTGATCTATAAATATCCAGAAAGCGTCTAAAATTTTTACGTTAGTAATAGAAACGCTTTAAAGTGTATAATAATGTAAAGAAAAAGAGATATTCCAAAATTTAATGTGACGCGACTTCAGTGTGAACCATCAGCTATATAGACATTTTAGCATAAAACATTCTCAACGTGTGTTTTGCGCTGGAACGCCATTAATTATTATAGTAACATCATTCTTTTTTAAAGTGCCACATAGAAAATATTCGTAGGATATTAAATTTTATTGGACATTATCAGTTTTACAGCAAACATCAAACAAACAATATATTTAATATATAAAAATATAAGTAATAGTTGTAGCACAGTTAAGAGATTTGTACGCACGATTGTAACGAGTTCAGACGAGTGCGTTAAGCGAGTTTGAACGAGTTAAACAACACAACCGTGCATACAAATCATTTGACGCACGCCTGGCTGTGCTACAACTGACTTGTAATACAGCAATTTAGCTAACCGTGCTTTAAGTCAATTTGATGCACGGCTTTAACCAGATAAGCTGTGTTACAATTATGTATATAGTTTTTTCCTTTTTGCACGATTTTGATCAGTTGATAGGGACACTTATAATCACTATTTTATTATCTATTATGTACTATTATATTATTTTACTTCCATATCTATGGCATTTGTGACCCAAGTCAACTTTAGGGGCCGGACGTTATAAAGCTAGAAAAAAGAACAGCTTAGAATAGGGGTTTCGGAGGCGGCAGAAGCCAATTTAGGCTTAGGCTTAGTACATGGGTCATATAAGGACATTAGTTTAGGCTAAGACTAAGGCTTAGGCTTAGTATATCGAGAACAGCACGACATGTGTTATACTTCAGCCTATAAAGTTGACATGGGCCCCACATGTTACCAAATTAACCTTAGGAAAGCGTAGGTTACGTGTGGGCAGGCAGAGTCGTTACAAATCATACAAAAACGAGGCGAGTATTTTCAACTATTAAATTTGTCGTTTTTTAATGATAGTTTGCCGAAAATAGTTGAGCTTAATAAAGCGTTGATGGGCATATTTAAAATAGAAACCTTGAAGTTGTCGATGATGCCAGACTGAGCGTGAAAACGTGGCCCAAACTTCGAACCTTCGACCGCGGCTATCCAAAGCTTCAACTCCCAAAGGCTGTCCAATCGGGATTTTGCAAACCTGAACCATACTGATTTTGAGTTGTAATCGGAGGAGTAAACAAACATAGCCCAATGACAATATTATTTTAAATATCTATACCTAAAACACTGTGATCCGTTTTCCAGAGGTCACGCGATAAATAAATGCTCAAACCATCGTCAATGCCAGGATGTCCTTTCGATGTCGGAATGTTCCAAATGTCAACCATGGGTCGATTCTCGTTTGCCCATTTGAATAAGCCACCGGGAACACAAAATATCCTGTCCGGACGAATAGTTCCTTAATACAGAACAAAATTATATATATATATATAATATACACGGGGTTTAATAAAGATATCTAGTGCTCATAAATTTGCATGTAGCTCAAAACTGATGCAGGTCAAAAAGGCCATAGTTACGAAGCAATGAGAAGTCTCCAACAGCCTTGAACTAGATTGTTCTTTTCCTAACGATGTATTAATATCCGGTCCCAATAGGTAGGATGGGTCGTAACGCTTGTGCTTAATTCCGAGTTCGCAATGGGTCGAATCCTACCCGAGGTGGTATAATCCGTTCTGAACAAACTTTTGCTCCATCCGCGGATTGAACCTGGGTCGCTCGAATCTCGTAAACTAACGACTATGCTATCTGGGAGTTGCTATTCGGTTTCTTAAGGAAGTTCACAACGCAAACAACCAAAAACGCACGCCGAACGAAAACTCAACAATCGACTCACCCACCACGCCATGTACGCTCCAACAAATGTGTCAGTATGGGAACGGAAGGGTTAATAGAGGGTTTTAGGTTAAGCGTTTGTTAATGGATCGAGCATCGTTCGTCAATGCAGTGTCCCTGCGACCGTGGTTGGTTGGTTGATTGGCTGTTTGTCTCTTAACAACTATCTTAAACCAGTCTAATCCTTTAACACCATGCGTCTGCCAATCAATAACCTCATTCAGATATTCAAAGTTGTAACATATAGTGCTTTCAGTGCATCCAGAGATTTATACGCTCTGCAGTTTCGAGTTCTATCGTCTTGCAATCGCGCGCAAGTAAAGCTTCGTAACCGTCCGTACAAATGTCTGAATGTACAACAGCAAGCTATGCTCTAACTATCTTGCGAAGTAAGCTATAACCTATATTAGGTACAAAGGTATGGGTGTTGATAGGTAGGGGTAGGAGGTTGCCCTCCCGAACGGCCGAACATGCCCCCTCCTCAACCCTATAACCTATATTAGGTACAAAGGTATGGGTGTTGATAGGTCGGGAGT